>JARJCN010000103.1:0-146249 GCA_029282135.1 Mycena belliarum | reverse complement strand
GCCCCATACTTCGAGCCCCTGAAGCCTTGTGTTACTTGCGTGGAAAGACCTGCAGATCCGGGACGAAATGACCTACGAGGCGGTTTTGGATGTCCTGGAGACCATCCTTGCGTCGTTGGACGATGTCGAAGTGTGGTCGAGAATAGACGATCCGGAAGGATATGGAGAGCAGGGGACGAAACGGAAGCGGCGGAACCAACACTTCCGAGAACATATCAACGAGGCCGACGAACTGGAGGGGGACGAGGAGGACGAGCCGCCCCAGAAATTCAGTCGCAGTGACGATGGTGGCCGCTGTCGCGCTGTCCAGAGCGAGCCAGCGCCGTCTGAGAAGACACCAAGACCAAAGCTCATACACTCTATGAAGCCGAAACAGAAAACACGTACCATGGCTCCTTGTAGTTAACATAGCACCAAATCGGCCATACATACTTTTGATCAAGGCTGCCAGTAAAATATTGTACTTACTCTATAAGATAACGTCTGTCTATCTCTAGAGCCTTGTCACTTGTGTTGAATTCAAGTAAATCCTGGAGGGGACTTTGTTTATGTGGACTTGGAGTTCGAATCGCGTATAGTGCTCCAAACAGATTAGGCTTATGTTGCAAAAGGTGTTTTGGATGTCTGGAATGAGACAGCATCTTCGCCATTGGGTACACTGTGGTCAAACTGTGGTTCGAGTTCAACAGCAGCAGCACACAGCCACTCCGACGCGTCTACCCGAAACCTTCATCTGGCGCGCTCATGTCCGTTCCTAAAATCATAATCAAGCCAAGAGTCCCTGCCCCCGCTCCCTCTGTGCTTCCATCCGAGGAGGAAGACTACGCGGATCCGGACGTAGACGCCGACGCCGATGAGGAGCCTGACGACGCGCCCACACCTATGGAGGTCGACGCGGACGCTTCAGAAGAACGAGGCTCCCAGCCGCCTACGAGGAGAGGCCGGGGGCGCCCTCGTGGGCGAGGGAAGAGCGCGCCGGCCAGTGGAGTGAGCACGCCACGCCCGCGCGGTCGGCCCCGCGGCTCGCGGGGGACGAAGGCCCGCGGCACCGGGAGGACGATCATGGGGAGCGGTGCGCTCACGATTCGACTTCCCAAGCGCCCCGGGGAAGAGGAGGAGGAAGAGGAAGAGGTAGCCGAAGCCACGGAAGGCGAGACGCCCGCCGAGGAGAAGGAGAAGGAGGCGCCTCTTGGTGGAGGAAAGCCCTTCCGCAAGATCCAGGGCAAGGCGTATATCATTGAGGGCGACGAGTTCGTAACGGAGGACGACCCCAAGGGCGACGAGAAAATTGACAAGTGGGGGAATCTGTTAGGCGGTCCGTATCTTTCTCAATGTGTTCGTCTAGGCTCTCATGTGCGCAGGCCGCCGATTCAAGGCCGGTACGTTTCTGCTCCCGGGAAGGCATCCAGAGCGACGGTATATGCTCGCTATCGACGCGGCAAGAACATCGGGCTTTCGGGACTCGCTGTACTACTTTCGACGGAACCCACTTGCTTTCAAACAAAATGCTACCCAGCCCGAGAAGGACTACCTCATCTCGCAGGGCAAGCTTGGATCCCACCTGCGCACGCGCAGCGTCACGCTTGTAACGGCGCGCAGTGCCTTCAAACTCCACGGAAGCAAAATGATCATTGGTGCGTTGTATCAAGGCAGCCTCGCTAGTTGTACTTACCCGAGTAGACGGCCGGTGGGTAGTGGATGATTATTACGAAGAAAAGTCGCTGGAAGAGATAACGGCGCGCGGACTCGCCGCCGGCGACCCAGTCGGCGAACTGCCAGATCCCAACGCGCTCTACCCACTCCAACGAGCCGGCAAATTCGAACGCTGCCAATGCTTCGAACGCCGCGAACAAAAACGACCGCGGTGGCAGCGGTGTTTTGGGCCTCTACCGCGCTGGCGGCCCGACGACGATATTTGGCTCAACGGGCTGGGGGCCGTTCAGCGATGGACCGCTCAACGCAGTACGGAAGAGCCTCTTGTCGCGCGATGGCGTGTCGGATGAGAACTGGATGTGGATGATGGCCATGCGGACCCTGGCGGCGGGCGACGACTGGGCGCGCTTGCGGAAAGAGGGTCTGCAGCATATGGACCTCGCGGGGAACGTCGGGAAGGGCAAGCGCAAAGCAGAGGTGGTGGACGACCAGCAGCCCGAGCAAACCGTGGGGACAGGGAAGAGGACGCGGTACGAGCCGGCGGAACATCTGCCGCTGGGCGCGTACGAGCCGCATACGGGGCTTGTGCAATGTAAGTCATTTTGCAGATGCGGTTCCGTACGCTGATGCAAAGCTTCAGATCGCGCCGACACACAGCCCACACGGAGTCGGATGGAAATAGTGCCTGATCCCGACGCAAAGAAGACGGTTCTTGGCGGGACGAAAGTGGGAAACGGCGCTTGGGCGGTGGCGTGGATAGACACCATCATGGAGGTGCCTCGTCCAGAGGAGCTGGATAGAGCAGAAGTGGAGCATAAAACCCGCCTTTGGAAAGAAGCTGAGGCGAGTCCTGTCGATTTCGAACCATTATGAGACTCTGTTGTAATTGATACCTTTCTGCTGAGTTTTACTTTTTGAGGCTGTACGAATACGATTTATCTCGTCTGGATAGAGAGATAGATAGTTGGGTCGTTCTAGATATCAGGCAGGCCTGCCTGCGGGCCACGAGCTTGATACCACGCTGCCCGTCTGTATGTAGCCTTTCAAGCCCTTCCGGGATTCCGCACAACCCATCGAATAGCACTTCGAAGCGGATTACCTATATGAATGAGAATGAGCGTGTGTGTGTTCGTTGAGTGACTTGAAGCGATGATTCCGTTCGTTACCAGGCTCGCCAGATTACTTTGCGATCTCGTACGCGAAGGTCGCAGGCTCGGGATGAGCGCCTTTCACTTTGTCAAACCATCTACACCAGCGGAGATTCATACGGCATATACTTTGCCTTCCTGGTCGCACTTCGCCATAGGCATTGACATAGTAGTCACGATGCGATGCAGTCATACGCAGCGTTCAATCACGATGCCCGGTGGCCGCCGCGTCGAAGGTAACCTTCGCCTGCGCCGTGAGATGCGCAGGAAAGGAACCAAGGGGAACCTCGTCACTTACGGCGAGCTCTGTTGCACCGAGCTCCAGAAGATGGCTAAGATGCCGCACGCGACAATCCGCGTAGATTTCGCAAGCTTCAGGAGTTGTGTGCCTGGAACATTGGCAGCGATGAGCACATTCAGCGAGAGTATGCCATAAAAATGACGGGGTACAACAAGCCCATGCAAGCTGGTATAACGGGAGTGACTCAGTAGACATGATCTTGAGCAAGACTTCGCCGCGCTTGAGAGTAGGTACCTTCCATGGGCCGACAACAAACGGTGTTTTTTAGAGACGGGAGGATATATTGCTGTTGGGACAATGGAAGTCACGGTCGGTGGAGACCATTCCTTTGGCTTTTGTAGGATGCTCGGGTTTTCGCAAAGCGTTCATTAGTCTATGGCGACGTTGGTCACTGAGATGAGGACAGCAGTCGCGATAGTCTGCGCTCAGAGAAAGTGCAGCTTGGGATATGATTTTGGCCTCGATATGGTGGTTTCACGCCTTGCTGGGACAAATGGAGTGGGAAGGAAAGGTACCCCGACTTCTACTTTGCAGCAAACTTGAAGACTGAGTTAATCTTTGGGCACGAATTGGGCGCCTTGACAAGTCTATGTCGTGCATGGTATACAGGACCGAAGAGCAAGGGATGTGATGTCGACTGGAAAGCAAGGCCAAGGAGCAACGGAGAATGCCGAATGTAGTGGCGATGCCGAATGGTTTTTCTGCTTTCATTCACCCAACACTACCACGAGAGTCCACCGTGCGCCGCCTATCTGTCGCTTGTGGAATCCTCCAAAGTTACTTAAATCGAAGCTATGTCTCAAGAAAAGGCAGCGGACGAAGAGCAGTTGCTGGCTCTCGAGGAACAGTTTAGGGAATTGACCCTGAAGGAGGCAGAGATGATAGAGCAGCTCACAGAAGTCCGTGCTGCCAAGCAGCGTGTCCGAAGACTAGTCGCGGTAAAGAAAAATCACTATGCGTCTATATTCACGCTCCCCGACGAGTTACTAGTGTTGATATGTCAGGCCGGACAACAACTGGACTGCGACGACTCGGATGGCCCGCGAATCGAGGTGATGCTGTCCCACGTCTCGCAGCGACTCCGCTGGGTATCCCTCGCCGCTTCGTGTCTTTGGAGCTCGGTAGAATTGCACTGGGGCGTCGAGGCTGACGAAGCTCGATTCGCTACCTATCTCGAGCGGTCGCGGGCCCAACCCCTTTCCGTGGCATGCAAATACGGGTCGTACGGCGGATCGGAGGAATGCGATTATGATGCCGTTCCTAACGCGCTGTCTACAGTCGCTCACAACATCTCCCGAATCCGGCGGCTAGTTCTTCAATTTGGTGGGATGGGCATGTCCTTGGACGACGGACTCGCCTATTTTTGTGACCTCCGGGCACCGTGTTTGGAGTATGTTGAGATCTCGGCACTTGTTTCCGAGTTGGACGATCCAGACCAAGACAACTATGCGTCAGTCTTCACCAGAGGCGCTCCGCATTTGACAACTCTCAAGCTCAACAATGTTTTCCCGGACTATTGGACGAGTCTGGATTGGCTACCATTTCTCACGAGCTTGGATCTGCGGGGGTACACCGGAACAATCACTTATGTACTGTCCCTGGTCTTGTCTAGCTGCGTCCAGCTCATCGACCTCACTTTGGACAACACCACCTACTTCGCCTGCGGCAATCACTTGCTAGGCGGAACCGACGTATACCTGCCCTCCCTTCGAACTCTCATAGGCGTTCGTCTCGACTCTGATAATCATGGATCGTTAGGAAGCAGCATCATCCCATATCTGCACGCTCCGGCGCTCGAGACCTTGCAACTGTCTGGAGTGCACGGAACCCAGATCAGTGCCCTATTCACCCTCCTCTCTCCTGGGGCGTTCCCTGCCCTCCGATCACTGACATTCGTAAACTCGAGGGCCCCATGCATCGCATGCCCGATTCTCCCGGAGCGTATCCTGCCCGAGGCGCTACGCCACTTTACTGTCCTCGCCTCCCTAACGATCGTCAACGTGTGTCATGTAGGCCAGCTCCTAAGCGATCTCTTGGCCACATCGAAGGACGAAGGCTCCTTGTCCGCGTTGCGCACCCTCTCGCTGCGCCACAAAGACGCCGACGTCTTCGGCCTCACGGGTTGGCCCAAACTGCCGTCTGCGTCCCCGTCCCTCGACGAGCCCCCTGCCTTTGACCCACTTCCCTCCTTGCGAACACTGGTCACGTCCTTCCGCAAAACTCGGCCCCTCCGCCTACGCCTCGCGCGCTCACGCTTCTTCACCGAGCGTGACTGGGACCAGACTGACGCCGAATTCGAAATGTTTGATTCACAACAACTCCTGCAGTCGTTGGGCTATAGCGCGGAAAACGATATCTTGACAATATCTTGAGCGACGTATAATGATTGCTCTTGTGATTGCTAGCCTGGAGAAATGTATATCCACAAACAGAAAGTCGAATGGTGTCTGATTCTGCCTAGACTCAGAGTACGTCGCCACAATTTTGTCACTCGGCGAGCTTTGAAAAGCAATCTTCCAGTCGACTTCAAGTCGCCTTTCCTTTATTTTCTGCTTGATGTACGCAATAGGCTCAGCTGTTTGGGCGATCCCAGTGCAGTGGCCGATCACAACTGAACGTCTGGGTTACCAAAATACGAGCGAGGGGTTCTACGAGACCGTGTATTGGTTGCCTTGAATTCATGTGACAAAACAGCAGCCGAAGGTCTTTAGAACCTGGATCTTCCTAGATTACGATGTCTACAAGACTATGGTCTCATCAATCACCACATACTCTTGAATCCTATCGGATAGTCGTTCGGAATACGGTCTCAAAAGATCGCCGCATGACAGGACTAAGGTTGATCATTAAATCAGTGGAAAATCTCAGTTCGTAGCAGGCCAAGCTAGCGACAGTCTGACAGAACAACAGTATTGGAATATTCTGGGATACTCGAACTCTATAAAGCGAGGCTACCGCAGGCCCTTTTTTTTACCCGGTGTCATTTTCAAAGTTCCCCCTCCACATTTGTCTTCTACAAGCATGTTCAAACTCGCCTTTCTTTCGGCCGTTTTCGCTTCTGTCGTCGTTGCGGGTTAGTACTGCATCGTTTCTTGCTCTCATCCCAAGATTGACCCAACCTGTTCCGCTCAGCTCCCACTTATCCCCCCCCCGCCAGGCTGCGGGCTGTGATGTGGCGACGGTGCAGGCCAATCTCGCGGAGATGAAGGTCGTCGCCAACCAGATTCTGGCAACTGGCCTCGTTCTGCCCGATCCGTGAGTAAAACAATCTATACCCCACAAGGGTTGCACTGACCTCGGCCGTTCTACAGTTTCCGCGAAGCGGCCACCTTCGACACCGTGGTCTCAGCGATCGCCACCGCCACCACAGCAACAGCAGCCAGCGATTTCGCTACCGCGAAAACCCAGATCGCTGATATCAACACGAAAATCGACGGGCTGTTGGATGGAAAGCTATGGACTGGAGTCGTCAGTCGACTTGGATCTTTTCCATTTGGCGGACGCGACAGAAACACTGTTGACTTCGTGCTGATGCGAGTGATTGCACTTTCTTCATAGTTCGGAAGTAGTTGGGAATGCTATCGAGGGTTCTGACTTGATATCAGGTGGTAGCAAATAGGGCGTGGGGGTTAAGGTTGGGCGGGCAGGACCACTGGCCAGTCCCGAAATTGAGACAGATAATAAGCGAGGTACGAGCTACATAGCGTCTGTCTTACTAAGACTATTATGACTCCCCGGTGAATTCCTCCTTTTTTAGACCTGTAGTTCCTGTTCCCGCGCGCTCTGAGGCAATCAATTCCAACAAACCACACCGCATTCCAAGAAAAAACTCAGCGGAAAACGGCCCACGAAAGAAAGATATTTATTTACACATGACGGTATGTACTGTAGTTACTAGGTTAAGAGGGGGGTCGCGGCTATGTACAGTAGGCTCAGATATCATTGGGCTACGCAGTCTAATCTCTACCACCCCTTCTCATCGTCCTCATCCTCGTCGCAGTCGCCCATCCTTCCGAGCCCTCATTCGAGAACAAGCGTGTACCGCACACCTTGGCGGTTGGTAACGGACCGGCTGAGGACACGTGTGAGACGCATGTTTGTGGAGCTGCGACAGAGAGAAAGCATACCGCGAATCGCCTTCGTCCTCGTCCGACCTAGGTGTGATCCCGTAAGGCAATGTGCATCGAATGGATACGATATCTCTTACTCTTCGTCGCTCGAACCGGCAAGACGCGTGGTTCCGTCAGCGCGGAGACTTTCAGTTCCATCATCGTTCCAGCGCACCACTCGCGTCATGATCCTGCATTCAACACGGTTAGTCGGTAAAAGTATATGGGAAGGCGAACGAACGGGCCATCCATGCCACGTCTGCGACGCCTATGCGTTGGGCGTCAGTCAGTTTATCACAGATGAGTTCGATCCTTACAGCGGGCGAGCTTCCCTCGCGTTCCCAGAGCCCTCATGGCGGGCAGCACGCGCGCGCGTGGGCCGCCGCGGGCCTTCGTCATCGCTGAGGACCACCGCTTGGGTCCTAGTCCTGGATTGAGCATGGTTAGTTGTGGAAAACACATGGGAAGACAGACGAACACTGGACTCCTGCGTGGCGGCCGCGGCCTGTGTGTTTGGTTTCAGTGAGTTTACCACAGATGAGGTCCAGCTCGGCTTACAGCAAACGAGGTTGCCTCGCGCTTCCAGCTTCGTCGTCTGAGCTCAGGATGCGAGGGGCTCGACGACTGGGCGGTGCACGTCGACGGGGCGGAGAGCTCTCACGTTCCTCGGAGTCCGAGTCGTGGATTTCGATGATGCGCGGCGCCTCGTCGTCGTCGTCATCAATAAAGCTGCCCAAACCATCATCGTCCTCGTCGATGCTCCCGCCACTGTCATCGCTGCCCTCGCCGGTCCACCATTCGCCTTGGAACGGCAACGGCAACGGCACCGGCAAGGGGCCCATGCCGCTCATGAAGCCGTCAAACTCCATCGGCCATGGAGGCCCCTCGCCGTCGCTGTCGTCCTCGTCGCCGAACATCCCCTCCTCGCCGAACATCCCATCCTCGAAGTCGTCGTCGTACGGGGCCCGGTGGCCGGGGTACACGCGGCGGCACGATGTGCACACGCCGTCCCAGATCTCGTGCATGCAGTCGAGGCAGCGATACACCCCGCCGTCCTCCATGTCGAGCATACCCATGTCCACGACCGAAGGTGGCTCCTCGCCCGGTGTCGGCGCATGGTGGTGGAAGCGGGGGTGCTGGTGCGAGTAACGGAAGATGTTGTGCCACGGGTCGGGCGTCGCCGCGGCTGCCTGTGGCGGTCCCGGGAGCGCAGGCGGTGGGGGCGACGCGGTGGAGAGCCCACTAACTAAGCCGCTGCGCACAAGAGTCGCGACCATGTCCTTGATGCTCCATACCTCAACGGGCCGCTCCTTGACCGCAGCGCGACAGTGTGGGCACGTCTTCTTGCGCGGCATAAAGTGCGGCTCTTCGGGCTCGCTGGTGAACCACATAACGAGGCAGTTGTAGCAAGCGATATGTCCGCAGGGCGCCAACGCGAACGGCTTATGGAGGAGATCGAGACAGACTTGACAGGTAAGGGATTGGTTGAGCTGGCCAAGCGCGTTTTCGTGTTTCTTGAGGAGCTATACATGAACGAATTTGAGAAATATAACCAAAACCAGGCAGTGCGCTCACCATGGATTGGGCGCTTAGCTCCTGCGTAAGGCGGACGATGGTATCAGATGGCGATTCTGCAGCGTCAGAGGTCTGGAGAGGTTTCTTCTCGACTCCTGATTTGACTTGGTCCATGAGCGGCGGAGCAGGTGGTGTAGAGGTGGCTTTTCGTTTCCCCTGGGCCATGATCTGGACGCGTGGGTTGGTACTTAGAAGGTGGCCAGATAGATCGTCGCGTACCATGGAGCTCTCAGCCGGGTCTAGAGTTGGGGAAGATCCATCCAAGGCGTGGCTGGACGCTGACGCGGATGCTGCATGCGCGACAGCCAACTCGGCGGGAATGACGACGGGGGTTTTCTTCTTCTTCTTCCTCCTCTTCTTCTTGTCCTTGCTCTGTGGGGTGCTCTCCGACTTGAGCTTGATTTTCTTGGGCTCAGGACTATCGGAGTCCGCGTCCTCTGATAATGCTCTTTTGAGCGTGTTCGTCGGCGAAAGCACGACGTGGCTTGTGCTGGGGGTAGTCCGACGCGTAGGCATGTTGTAAGAAGAGATTGTGCTGGCCCACTTGTTCTTTATAACCCAGAACAAGGTCAAAGCGCCAACAAAGCGCAGGTCTAAGCCACAACAATACGGCCACAGATCCGTGTTTGTTCGTGCTTCTAGTTTCCACTTCGAGCTCTTGTCCTCATCCGAGTCTGATCATGATGTTTTCTCCCCGCCAGTCCGCAAGAACAAGGAAGCCCCTACTCCCGACGTCCGTAGAACACGATTTCTCTCTGGCATCGAATGCCTCGCACACCCTTTTCAAGCCTTCCAAAATTACACACCGCATCAACCTGCACACCTCCAAACGCCGCGACGGCAAGGAAAATGAACCCCCCAAATCGCAAGATCATATCGCTGCCCCGGCCCTCCGAAGTCGCTCTTTCCGTCTGGCCAATGCCTCCTTGCAACAACGCGTTTCCCATCGCGAACCGTATTCAGCTGCCCCAATCGCGGATGACCTCGACGCCCGCTGCGCCGTGTCCCCGCCACCTACAGAACTATGCCTTCCGGATCTTGCTCAGACTCCACTCAAGCTCGCGCTTCCGCTTCCGCTGCCTCCGACACCCCTACCTGACTCCCCTGCGTTTTGGCTGGCCATGTACTTTTGCTGCAACCTAGGTCTCACAATATACAACAAGAGCGTTCTTCTCCGATTCCCCTTCCCGTACACTCTTTCTGCGCTCCATGCGCTCCTCGGAACCATTGGCGGGTCTGTACTAGCGAAACGCGGGCACTTCGTAGCTCCCCAGCTGTATCTGCGGGAAACGACTATCCTTCTAGCTTTTAGTGTCCTGTATGCCGTCAACATCACTGTGAGCAACGTATCCCTCCAGCTCGTCACAATCCCAGTAAGCCGCCCGACACCTGCCTGCCTCGTCATCTCTTACCCACGCCCAGTTCCACCAAGTCGTCCGCGCTTCAACCCCAATCTTCACCATTTTTTTCTCGCGCCTCCTCTACGGTGCCCGCAGCAGCCGCGCAAAGAACATCTCCCTCATCCCCGTCGTCGCCGGCGTCGGTTTCGCGTAAGCCATTCCCTAAGCCCACCCGCCCACCCTGACTTCACTCCCGCCTGCACAGCACGTTCGGCGACTACTACTTCACGCCCACGGGCCTGCTCCTCACGCTCCTCGGCACCGTCCTCGCCGCGCTCAAGACGATCTTCACGCACGTCCTGCAGGCGCCGCCCGCCCCGCCCTTCGCCGACCCGCTCGCGCTCCTGTCCGTCCTCTCCCCGCTCGCGCTTGCGCACTGCACGCTCCTCGCGTACGCCACGGGCGAGCTCGCGCGCGTCCGCGCGTTCGCCGCGGCCGACCTCTCCGCCGCCGGCGCCTGTGCTTTGCTCCTCAACGGCGCGCTCGCGTTCGGGCTCAACGTCGTCAGCTTCCGCGCGAACCGCCGCGTCGGTGCGCTCGGCATGACTGTCGCCGGTGCGTCCCTTTCTGAATCCCGTCCGCGCTGCCGACTAAGCATTGATGGGTGTCTTTTACAGCGAACGTGAAGCAGGTGCTGACGATCCTGTGCGCGGTCGCGGTCTTTGGACTGCGCATCTCGGGGTGGAACGCGCTGGGGATCGCGCTGACGCTGGGGGGCGGGGCGTGGTATGCGTGCGTCGAGCTGCGCGAGCGGTGGGCGCGTGCAAGACACCCGGGGTGGTAGGGCGGCGACGAGAACATGTATCCTTACAGCCGAGTGTATTCTTACAGCCTATTGATGTATTCTATTAACCTCCGTACAATCTATGTATACCTTCGTTCACCTGTTGTTACGTCTTGTATAGGAGCGGTCCGAGTCGAGGCTCATCAAGCATCACCTATATAGCCCACCAAACACCTCTAATTAGAGGGGGAGATGGCCTCTGTCTCCCCCTCTAATTAGAGGCGCTTCGAGTAGATTAACGAGCACGCGTTAAATACGCGCTAAATCGCTATTTTACCACTAGAAATAACGATTTAACGCTATATCTTTGCTCTTAGAGGCATCGGCGCTATCTCAGAGATAACGCGGCGATAAGCGCGATATCGCGATATCGCCGTGCAATCGCGATTAAGATAGCGCGGCCGGGATATCGCGAGATCGCCGCGATTAAGATAGCGGGCGACCGGGATCTGCGCCCGGGCCCCGTGCCCGGCAACTTGCGCGCGCCATCAACCCGCCGCCCGGCGTCGCCAACTGGCCGCGCCCCGCCATCTCCCCCTCTAATTAGAGGTGTTTGGTGGGCTATATAGGTGCACATAGGTGATATCGCCGCGATTAAGATACCGCGCGGCCGGGATCCGCGCCCGGGCCCCGTGCCCGGCAACTTGCGCGCGCCATCAACCCGCCGCCTGGCGTCGCCAACTGGCCGCGCCCCGCCCCAATACGCATCATTAAATCCTGGGGAAAAAAAGCAGTATTCCAGGAACCTGTACTTGTACCCTTGTATGAGATCCTCCCTTTTTCAAGGCTCAATAGCTCAGGGGAGCAAGAAAAAACTGATTCTGCCTACCAAAAATACATGCAAGCAGTATAGAAGGGCAGTAAATTGTCCGCGGTGAACGTCCAGTGTACAAAAATGGCTGCGAGCCTCGCGCGTCTCTGCGTCGCAGCCCCTATTCGGCGCGAGGCTTGCGCGGCTTCCCCTTGTCGCTGCGCACCTTGCGCTGTCGCGGCTCGGGGTCGGGCGAGCCATTTGTGCTCTCCTTGGCGCGAGCCGCTCCCTTGTCCTTGCGCACCTTGCGCGCCTTCTTGGGCGCGCTTCCGTTCTCTGCGCCGTCGCCGCCCTTGTGCTTTTTAGACGCACTCCCCACGTCTCCACCATCCGTCGCCTTGCGCTTCGTCATTGCGGGGGTGTTGGTGGTGCCGGCGAGCACAGGGGTAGCGGTCCCGGCTGCGGTTGCGGCTGCGACTCCGACTGCGCTGCTTGTCGTCGACGTGGTGGTATTGAGGACGGGGTGGTCGAAGCCGGGCGCCGCGTGGCCTCCGTTGTAGCCAAAGAAGTCCCCGGGCGCGGTGACAGCAGGCTGAGTGTGCGCGCCGGAGTCCCTGGACTCGACACCGTCCGCTCTGGGTGTGTAGTGGCCTGCGCTGGTGTTGACGAAACTACTGCCGCTGATCAGGACGGGCGGCAGAGGAGCGCTTGACCCGCTCCACTGGAAGGCGAGCGCTGCGGGGTCGAAAGCAGGCGGCGCGCCAACAAGGGCGGCGGCGTTGCTGCCTGCACCGTAATCAACGCGGCCCACGCCGACAAGGAGGTCGGTACCGTAGGTGTTGGGGATGGCGCCGTAGTCGGGGAGCTCGAGCGAGTCGTAGTCGTAGTTCTCCCAGTCGATGTCCCTCAGGGGCAGGTCGGCTTCTGAAGGCGCGATCGCGGCGGGGAGATGAAGCGCAGAGGCGCCGGGGTGGTGAAGCGCGGCGGCGGCGTGGTCAACCACAGCAGGGAGATGAGGCGCGGCGGCGGCGGCGGGGAGATGGAGCCGGGGTCCAGCCGGCGAGGGGGGTGGGGAGGGCTGCGCGACTGACGCGAGCGTAGCCGACGTCTGGGGCGTCGGGCATGTGGTGGGCACACGGGGGGTGTCTTCCTCCTCCGCGTCGCTGTCCTCCTCTTCGCTGCTGCTCTCGTCTGTAGAGGGTGTAGAGGGGCGCTTCCCCTTCCCCTTCTTCCGCATCTTGTGCGCGCCGCCCTTATCACTCCGGGTCGCGCGTGTCTTGCCGCCTACGTGCTTTGCGAGGAGCTCCTTGCGGTCGTCTGCGTTCATGGCGTGCCAGAAGATTGCGCCATGACACAATCCGTTGCGAATCGTCCGCGCCTCTTTTGCGGACATAGTCGCGGGGCGCTGGAAGACGATCTCCTCTGGCCAGCCGACGAGCTCGTACCCCTTCAGGGCGCGAATCTTGTAGTCGTAGTCCTCGTAGCTCATCTGGAGCTTCTTGTCTCCGACGGCTTTCCCTGCATAGCCAAGGTTAGCCCGGCTCCTTGTCGAGAGCATACAGGACGTACGGAGGGTCTTGCTCATTAGCGCGGCAGCTTCCTTGCGGGCAGTCACAATGTCGTTGGCCTCTTTGGAGCCTGTGCAACGAAGTTAGATCATATGCAAAGGCAGAAACACACGGCGTACCTTTATCCTTTCTGCAAGAGAATGCCTCGTACCTGCGGATGACCTCAACATAGGAGATGTCGAGCTCCTCCTCGAAGAAATTGAGGGCGTTGCCGGAGTCACAGCCCCAGGGCTTGGCCGCGTCGTCGGGATGTCCACGGGTAAATATGGCCAACGCACGTATCCCGGTGCGCTCGAAGAGGTCCAAAAGCTGCAAGGATGTGGTAAGTAAGTATGGCACCGTCTCTCAATGAGTGCACAAGAGACTTACCGCATCACTGACTTGATCAGCTACGGCCCTACCGTCCATTGCAGCGGCCCTGTTAGTGGCGCGCGCCCCGCGCGTCTGCGTGCTTCGATGGGCGACGAGCTGCGCAATCAGGTCCTTCTTCTCCTCTTCAGTGTACATTGAGGGGTCGAAGTTATCCTCCTCCTGTTTCTGCAGGGAATAGAGGTCTTTGCACTGGCCCGCTGTAAGATAAGACATCATTAATATCTGGGCACTCGACTCTAGCTGTAGGAATGCGTACCCTCCACAGCCTTCAATGACCTGTCATGGACGACCGCATTCCATAGACTTGGTGCCCGCGCCGATTTAAAGCGCGTTGTGTTGCACAACTTCTTGCGAACGTCGTCCTCCTTCACGTGGTGCTTCTTGGCTATGCGCTCAATTTCAGCGGTGCGGAACTCGAAGAAGGCGTCGGCGTCGGCATCGAGCGCCATTCTTCGCTCTGTGGCCAGCGCGGCCTTGAGCTCGTTTGAGGCCTTCTCGGCTGCTGATGGTTTTGTGTGTGGGCGTGAGCGCGAAGGTTGGATGGGCTTTGAAGGGTGCCGACGAGCGTGCGCGGAGAGAGCGGGTCCTGACATATTTATTCGTTTCTTTGTTCTGTGGTGAGACACGAGTTCAGCTCGGAGAAGTGTCGACGCGTTGAGGGAAGCAGACGCGTTTAAGACTCCCACGGACCATGTACCATGTCAATCAAACAACAATAGAAGAAGGCATAAAAGGGAGCACCGCTGCACTGCCCTGATGCATATACAGAATCATATTCTAATGGGTGGTTTGGCCGAGAGGTTTCTGTGCTCTTCTGCTTGATGTCGATATTGATCATCGAGTCTTTGGTTTTGTGTTCGATTCTGAGGGCGGGCGGTTTTTTTTTTGAGCCCCTCATTTCAGTGAAATTTCACAAGTCATTTCATCACATATTTCAGTCATTTTTTCAGCCTTTTTTTGCCAAGAAGCAGCAATACACAAGATATAAAACAACAATGAATGGAGGAAAAGATGACCCGCGACCCGTCCAACAACCAATCACCCCTGCGTCTCTGATGAGGCTTCGAAGCGCATGCTTGGGTTGTCGTCACGCATGAAGAACAGGTCTGCACCGCGCGCGAAGAACAGGTGTGCGCCAGGCGTTTTCTTGAGTATATCGAGCGCTTGAGCGCTGTAAGCAACGATGAGCATCAAAATTGAAAAGGAAGATAAGGACGCACCGGCTGTGGAAGAACTGGTTATGACCAGTGACTATATACCTCAATGGGCGGCTGTCCTCCGTGCTCGTCTCCGTACCGCGAGCCCTGGTCTTGCGGCGGCGCTTGGGAGTCGACCGAATGGGCGCGCACTCGTCATCTGAAGAGATGGTGACAGGCGAAAGAGGCGCGTGCTCCTCGCTGCTTGAGACGTCGATGGGGCGGCTCTTGGGGGCAGTCAGCATCATGCGGCTGCAGAGGGCAGCGATTGAAGCAGGTGCGAGGGGGTCTGCGGCGGCAAGCATGGCGATGTCGTCGCGGCCAAACAAGCTGCAGGGGTACCTCCCCTCAATGCTTGCAAGAAAGCAGCTGGTTTCGTCCACTGCCGCGGCCTCGGGGGATGGTGGCGGCACCATAGGGGACCTGAGAACGGGGTTGTCGATTTGGTGGTGGTTATGGTACTCTTCACAGTTCTGATTCCAGAGGTCAATCAGGCGAAGCCATTTGGAGGCTTTGAAGTACTGGGTGCGGTGATCGAGCTGGAGGATGGCGTCGAGGGTCTTCCTGTAGACATTGAAGGTCAGAAAACTCGGCGTGGCAGGGAGGACAGAGACGCACCTGGAGGTCACTACGCACCCTCCAAAACGCCCTCCAATGATTCCATAGAAAATCCTTTGCTCATCGTCGCTGAGCTTTTGGAGCTCCTCGTCGCCGGGGTCGGGGTGGTACGTCGGTCTGCAAAGGAGCACACAGGCGGTGGGTGCAGGAGAGGGGAGCCGCGACGGTGGAGGAGATGGATGAGGCATGTACACAGCTGATCACGCGCTCAGTAAATTAGAATATACGCAAAATATATGTATTTGTTGGAGTACATGGGCAAAAAAAAACTACGTAGGGCAGCCGGCCGCATGCCATGCCTCTGTGCGGTAGTGCTCATGCTGCAGCCAGCGAGAAGACTTTGCGCAAATGCAGGCGCACCCCTCGCATGCAACTTCTCCGCAACCCTCCCGACATTCGTGAGTTGTCGCGCGCGGGTTGCGTACACCGAAGTCCGGCGCGCTCGTGGGGCGAGCCGTGGCCTCGCTGTTGGATGGCTCCTCAACAGTGCACACCAGGCGCTTCCTGTCAAAAGTCAATATATATTGTTTAAGCCCAGCAAACATATGAAAATGCGCACCGGGCCCTACGCTCTGCATCTGCAGCGCGAATCTTATTGCGATTACTTAGAGGGGAGAGAGGAGATTAGGCGCCACGATTATGTCGGGGAAAACCATGGAACCCCACCCGTCGCGGTATGTCGACGAGGACTTGCGGTCACGGCGTTTTTGGCGGCGCACAGTCGCCTCGTCGGCATCCAAAAGTGCTGCGCGGTTCCTGCTAGAGGTCTGAGATGGAAGAGGTGCTGTGTGCGTCCAGTAGAGGAACCTTTGCATTCGGAGGCGAGCCGCCTCTCGAAGCTGGTCCCCTTTCCTGAGGACGGTGAGCAGAAGGCCATAGATTGAGACAAGACACTCACTTCTCTCGATATTTTGCGAGGGATGCTTGCCGGCGTTCCACTTTCTCATCGGGGCTCAAGAGTTTGCGGCCATGAGGAGCCATCGAGGGAAGTGGTAAGAGTCGGAAGTGCTAAGGGTAAGTGTCGTATCAAGGCCCAATTTTGTGGCCAAACCGCCAGTTCGCGATAATTAACAATCAGTTCGCGATTACTCCTTCCAACATAACATCTTCCTTGACCTCCTTCCCTTCATTCAAGAAATCTAGAAATAATCGCTGATATAGTTGGTAGTACGGCAAGCTCAGTTGTGCAAAAAGCGAATCTGCGCAACCAGTACAGCTTTTGAGGCAAGGTCTTTTGTAACAAAAAAAATAAAACTTCTCAAACGCCTCTCAATGGACTGAGATATAACCTCTCAAAATTTGGAGCCAGGGCGCAAACGTTGCAGCCATGAATGTCTCGAAAACCATCAGTTCGCGATTGTATACAGTGGCACAGCTTTCAGTACAGACATTAAGGCATTCGAAAACATTTTATTCATCTGGTTTGCGCTCCAGAAGCTCGTCTACTGTACTAAGTAGCCCCAAACCCATCTCCCACCGCAGCTCCTTCAGCGCGGCCATGCGCTTGAACTCCTCGGGGTCCTCTGCTGCAAGCTCGCCCTCCGTACGGAACCCATTATCTACATATCGCATAAGCCCGCCCGCGGTATACTGGGTAAATGAGATGCGGCAGTCGCCCTCCTGCACGGGGACATTTGAGTGTGCAACGGTCGCAGAGGGCACGAGGATGAGGGCGCCGGGTGGGAACTCGACGGCGAGCCGGAGGTTCCATAGAACGAGGTGGCCGCCTTTTGTCGGGTCGAAGGGCCCGGCCGCTTGGATCGCGCACCAGCCGAACGGAACATTCTGGCCGTCCCGGTGGCGGAACGTCCAGACGTTGGGCCCAAAATTGAAGGCTGCGCATGAGAAAACGGAGCGGGGGAAGTTGAGACGGAGGTGGGGAAGGTGCTGCAGGAGCGCCTCCTTGTGGTCCCAGTAGTACTGGTAGAGGCGTGGCGCCCAGAGGCTAAATGCCGCTGCATGTATATTAGTGTATGTGGGCAAGAAAGAATAACTGGTCATACCACTGGCAAAGGTTGCCATTCGGTCGATATCGGGGTTCTTGAGGAGGCGGTCCAGCATCGGGTCGTACCTCGGGTTGAGCAGACGCGATGGGATGCGCTGTCCCTTGCCGTAGGAGAGCCCGACATTGACGGCGGCAAAAAGACCGCGCCGGTGGTGGTGCATCTTGGCCGGAAAGGACGCCGCCGTGCCCTCAGCGGAGATGTCGCGATACGCGCGCTCGACTGCGCTGGCCCATCCCGCATCCCGCGGCTGACCTGCGAGAACGGCGAAGATGCGACCACGCGCGTCCACCAGAGGCCGGGCGTCACTGGCGTCGATTAGCCAATGCCTCCGTCGAAGAGGGGGAGGAGATACGTACAAGCCGTTCCAATGGACGACCTCGAACCCAATGCGCACGAGCTCCTCGAGCGTCCGCGCCTTTGTCCTCCCCTTGCTCTCAGCGGCGTTCTCGACCTTTGCGCCGTAGGCGCCGTAGGCGACAGGGAGCGTCTGGGCGTCGAGAGTTTGGCGCAAGGGCGTTGCGAGGGCGGCCCGAGCGTGCGTGTTGAGAGTGGAGAGCCGCGCTACATTTCCCTTCTCCGCAAACAACTTCGCGCGCTTGGATTTGCGGTTTCGGTGGGAGTGCGTGAGGGGCTTCTTGCCGTCGAGCATGTCGTCGACAGCGGTACGCCGGCGCTTTGGGGGCGGTGGAGTGGGGCGCTCGGGAACATCATCGACCTCGTTCCATGGGTCCGGAGGCAAAGGCGGCGGATACGTGTCGTCGACTTCATTCATGAAGTCGTCTGCTTCATCTGGCTCGTTGGTGTTGTGCTCGTGGTCGGGCAGGTCGCCGTCGGCGGGTTCTTGTGAAGAGGACGCCACCAGGAGGGGCGCAAAGTCGAAGTCGGGCGAGGTAAGTGGTGCGATGGACGCGTACGGGGAAAAAGTGGTTCCCTGACGCGTCTAGGTGGGGTTAAGGGGATGTAGTGGAGAAATGCGTAGTCGCGCACCTTTCGTACTTCCGGGATCCAAAGCATCTCGACGCTATAGGCAGAAAGCGCGTCAATAGAGCTCTGGAAGCAGGTGGTGGCAAGGCCGTCTTCCCTACTCCATCGCCGCGAGGATCCCGGGTTTGAGTTCTCGGGCGGCGATGGAGCAAGAAAGGAAGCGCTGGGGTGTACAATGGGCGAACTCACGTTGTGTCTCTGCAACGAATACGCGTGAGTATGTGGTGTAGTGGGGCACAGCTGGATTGTGCTACTTTCTGGGCCATCAGCACCGGGATCCCGGGTATGAGTTCACGGGTGTTGATGGCCCTAGAAAGCGACACAGATGAGAGCAAAGGACACTCACCAGGCAGTGGAACTTGACGAGAAGCGAGTGCGGCACGATGATCTGTTTGGCAGGACTTCACGACAAGTCACACTCACGTGACACCTCTCGTGACCGTCGCGGCCGCCCAAACAAAACATTCAAACGTGACGGAGAATGGCTCCGTCGCTTTCGCAGCAGCGCCGAGCCAATGTCCGGAGTGCATCATCTGTCTCAAACTATGTCAATATTAGCTCCTCAACGAAGAACAGCTCTGGCCGTATTGTCAAGAAAACGCGGAGGCTAACTCCAGCACAAATGCTGCTACTCAAGGTGGAGACTGAGCGCAACGTGCGCGAGCGAGAAGCGGGTGCGTCAATCTGCGTTCTTTGCCTACAGCCTTCTAACACAATGTAGCAATGACGGAGGCGGATCGGCGGGAGCGCGACAGACGCCGTGATATTCCAGAGGCTTTCAGCTTGGATGCCAACGATGGTGGCTACGAGGACGACATTTTGCATGGGACAACAGCCATGGACATCAGCAATGGCGGCGAAGGGCCCTCTGAGGAGGATGTGAGAAATTCGGATGAAACACTGCTGGATGGATTGCGACGGCACCACAAGTAGGTTCTTTCCTTTGATATAAATTCTTTTCTGATTTTCCCTCTGTTCTAAGTCGTCTTTTTTCACGGCGGCATGACAGGCGAACACGCAGGGATCGCACGCAGATCATGGTCGCTGCGTTCGCGGCGCAGATGGAGCGCATGGCCGACGCATACGTGGGATGGAGCCTTGCAACTGCAGAGAGCGGGCTGGGCGGCACATATGTTCCGCCCCCGGACTCTGTCGTCGAGCGCACACAGAATGTGCTCGTGGTCGATGTCTTCTGTAAGGTTTTCCTCCACTGCGCGTAAGTTGTTCCTGACATCACTTTACTTAGCTACATACTACGAGGATGTCCCTATGATACAAGGGGACTTGCTTGTAGCATCGGCCTATGTGCGCCAAGGGCTTATGCCCGTCTCTCCGTACCTCCCAGGGGTTGTCATCACCATACGCGCCCTCGAAACCTTCCGCGTCGCCCATCTGCGTTGCCCACGCCTTGGCGTTCAAGCATGGGTCCGTGCGCTCTGTGATTTGCACGGTGTCCCGCCCCGGACCTACCTCGCGCAACAGTTTACTGTCGCGTTTGACTTGTACCTTGCGATCCGCGCTGTGGTCGACAAGCGTGTGCAGGTTGCGCTCGCTCGCAACACTCCGAATTGGCGGCTGAAAAACTCCTGCCCCGCATGCCTGTACAAACTCGAGGGCGAGGAAGAGCTGCTCTTCCCTATGCTTGCGACGATTGACGGCAACAATTCGCTGAAGAGGTTCTGGAGACGCGAACGCGAAGATTTTGACGAGGATGGGGCCGCAATCCCAGGTGCATCGAAGGAGAGAGTTGACAATAGGGAGCCGGCGGGCGACTACTATCTGCCGCGCGAGGAGGTAGACCGGTGGGCGAAGGAGGGACTCGAAGAGATGATGAAGGGGTTTGTCGCCAATGACGACTGGCTGGAGGATGAAGACGGTTGCGGCGAACGTTGGCAGAACATGAAGGAGGACGTGACGGCGCGTGCGTACGGGATGTACGACGAGACGGGTATCTTCCCGGCCCTCTGCCGCCACAACTTCATGCTTGTCGTTGTCGACATGGTCAAGAGCGGCGAGCTGTAAGCCATCTATTCACCTAGCTTGATTATCTCGCTGACTCGAAGCCTTCCTGCAGGGCAAAATACGGGTTTGCGATCACAAACCACCTCATGCGCACCCTAGGGAAGCTCGGGGTCGGTTACGATATCGGGTGCAAGTTCGACAAGATGGTGAAGTCCCACCCCGGGCTCGCAGCTCTCGCAGCCGAAACAGGATTCAAATGCCTCGTGGGCGCATTCCATGGCTGCGGCCACTGCCGTTGTTGTCAGGTGAAGAACCTTACGACTTATGTGGAAGGTGTCGGCCTCGAGGGCCTCGAAGGCTGCGAGTCGTTTTTCTCCAAGTCGAATTCCCTCGCCTCGACCACTCGTTATGCGACCGCATTCCATCGGAAGCAGGCGATCACGGAATACTTCAAGCATGCAGATACATTCGACGCATACCAGAGCCTCTGTGGGTAGCTTGCACCCGTACCTGAGCCGTCTTACTCATATTTGCACCACAGCTTTGCTCCTTTGCAACAAATACCGTGCCGCACTAAAGGTGAAGGCGACACTGCCGGCACTCCTGCACACCATGGCGGCCCTCAACATCGAATCGCGCGAGGTCTTCGGAACGTGGCTGGAGAAGGAGAAGGTGTTCCTACAAACACTATCGAAGGAGCCGCCACAAGAAACACTAGAGATGGAGTACTATCAAAAGCTCGTCAATCTAGTGGACCACGAGTATGTGCGCAATCTGTTCATGTATGATGTGCTGAAGCTGCTACTTCTAGGGAGCGCCTTACAGAGGTGTTGTCCCTGCCTGCGCCTGAAGCACCGCCAGCAGCAGACGCTGCAGGCTATCAGCGAGCCGCAGCCGCAACACGCGCGATAGAGACACAGCGGCGACACGCGCTGGAGCGTCGCGACAAATCACTTGCGACCGTGCAAGACTTGGAGGCCCGTCTTGGTACGGAGCGCTGGGTGCCAGGGGGCGAGAAGTGGGAGGGCGCAGCAACAATGGTGGGGCGCCGCCGGTACCAGCGCGCGCTTGATGCCCTGGAAGGGCTCATCATCGCCCGTATGTTTGAGCTGTTCAAGGTTAATCTTGCGGGAACAGGTAAGTCTCACAGACGATACTGCCGCAAACTCTGAATACTGATCGCGTTATGCAGGATACAAGTTGCGCAAACACATCGCCAAGGCCTTGCAAGCACGCTCCAAGGCGGTGAAGGCAGCCATCGAGCGCTACAATGCAGCTGCTGATGGGATGACGCCGAGGAAGCCAACACTCTCATGGGAGCAGGTCGTTGACTTCGCGTTCCTCTCCGACTTTGACCTCCTACGTGAGGGGCGCGAGGACATCCGGGAGGAGCCGTGGGCGCTGCCATCGGGGCGCGCGGCCATGGACCAGCACTTCAAGCTGCTTCGTGCAGATGAAGAAATCAAGCGGCTCAATCTCGAGATCCGCCGCTTCGTGACCTACATCGACGACGAGGACGTGTTCCTCGCGCATCACGAAGCTCGCCTGAGGACCGGGGGAAATCCAGGGCTGGCGCACCAGGTTGGGCTGCACCGGATGGAGCGTGCGCGCTTTGATTCGATGCATCTTGAGCGCCTCGGGAAACTGAGTACGGAGCACGGGTTCACAGGGAGCATACGCTGCGGCGTGAGCGTCTCGAAGGAGCGCCACGAAGGTGTTGCGCGGGCGGTTGGAGACACAGAGATGCCAGCGCCCCGAAGCACTGACGTGCACATGGCGCCGGCGCGCCGGAATGAGGCCGGACGGGAGGAGGACGAGGATGACGGTGAGGACGCCGATCTCGACGAGCTCGCCGACACCTTCGTGAGCATCGTGCAGATCGCGCACGATGACCGGTAGTCACAGAGATGTAATAATCATCAGTTTACATTCTCTGTGGTCTACTTTTGTACTAGTAGTGGGCCCCTAGGGCAGGAAATATACCAGGGATGTCATGGTTTTTTTCCCAGGACTTAAGGACGCGTATTAGGGCGGGGCGCGGCCAGTTGGCGACGCCGGGCGGCGGGTTGATGGCGCGCGCAAGTTGCCGGGCACGGGGCCCGGGCGCAGATCCCGGTCGCCCGCTATCTTAATCGCGGCGATCTCGCGATATCCCGGCCGCGCTATCTTAATCGCGATTGCACGGCGATATCGCGATATCGCGCTTATCGCCGCGTTATCTCTGAGATAGCGCCGATGCCTCTAAGAGCAAAGATATAGCGTTAAATCGTTATTTCTAGTGGTAAAATAGCGATTTAGCGCGTATTTAACGCGTGCTCGTTAATCTACTCGAAGCGCCTCTAATTAGAGGGGGAGACAGAGGCCATCTCCCCCTCTAATTAGAGGTGTTTGGTGGGCTATATAGGTGTCAAGCATTCTGACTTGCACCCACTGTCATCGCCTGGACATTCAGGTTCGCTGTCGCGCGGTCGATCCTGGCCTGTAGCTATAGCCGCGCTTGCTACGAACAGTTCGTCCGGGAGGCGTCGATGGGTATCGGACTCGGCGGGCTCTCTAGGCTGTCAGTACTTCGGTGTTAAACGTTTGGATTGGATAGAATGTTGAATCCCGTTCCTGTTTCGAGCGCAGAGCTACATAGTCGAAAGCATTCAATGTCAGAAAGTTGAAGCAGACACTCAGTTATCCCAAGGCAGGGCGGTTGTACACAAGTATGCTAAGTAGTCTCGGGAGATTGATTACGTGCGGGTGGTGTACAAGTGTGTATTGAGTGTAAAAATGTAAGTGTAAGAGTGAGTGGAAGCGCAAGTGTAAGGGTCTATGTGGATGAGGGCCAGGGCGAGGGTATGTACATGTAGCGCGCTGCAGTGTGCACCAGCCTGAGCCTGAGGGGCCGGTGAGCAGCCCGAGGAGGGAAGGGAGCCTTGCGTACGATATATAAGTAGACAGCAAAGCAGATCCAACTTGACGCGAGAGTCAATTGTCCGCCCCCGGGCCAGAACCAAAACGCGTCGAAGTAGCCTCTATCCTCCATGCGCCGGTCACCCATCCAGGTCCTCCGAGTCGATGTCCCGCTCGTCCGCGCGCGGCTTCGTACGCTTGGGTTCTGTGCGGACTAAGCGTGAGCCGGGAGCCGGGGTCAGGTGGCGTCGGAAACCCGGCCTGAAAAAAGGAAAAAGAAAGAAGAAAGAACGCACCTCGCACCGGGGGGCGCACCACGCGGAAGAGCGCGGCGTCCGCTTTGTCGAGGCTGGTGCGCTCGAGTTCGATAGCGTCGGGGCGCGGTGTGGGGTAGGGTGCGCTGCGCGTGGCGATGCGGGCGAGGGCTGCGGGGCGGTCAGCGATGAGACGGGGTTCTAGGCGAAAGGGGGGAGGGGGAGAGGGAGGAACGCGTACCGTGCCCCTCATACGGCCCATATATCGCCTCCAGCCGCGCCGTCACGTTGCCTAGCATGCTGCAACCCGTCAGCACCCTCTCACCTTATAGCTATAGCACAGGGGCGTACGTTGCGTCGACCGCGGCGCCGCCGCACGCGCCGAGCACGTCGAGCACGCTGCGCCAGCCCACGGGGCGCAGCCGGCTCTGCATGCTCTGCGGGCGCGCGGGCGTGTGGTGTGCCATGAGCGCGAGGAGCGCGGCGAGGAAGTCGGAGGCGGCGTGCGTGAGGGGCGGGAGGTACGGCGCGTCGTCTGCGTCCGCGGAGGGGTCTTCGAGTTCGGCGGCAAGCGCGCCGGGGGCGGGGGCGGGGGCGTCTGCTGGATCGTCGAGCGCCGGGCGGGGGCGGGGGCTGGCATTGGGGTTGGTGTTGGTGTTGGTGGTGAGCCGGCAGTGCCGCACGAGCGCGGCGACCTCGTCCGCGAGGCCCCACTCCGGGACGTGCACGTCGTGCGGGAGCAGCGGCCAGCGCGTCCACGTGTCGCGCTTCCGAAGGCGCTTGGGGGGGCGCTTGTCTGCGTCCTCATCCGCGTCCTCGGCGGGGTGCGCGCCCGCTGGTGCTTTCGGGGAGCTCCCTTGGGCTGCTTTTGGGGAGCTCCCTTGTGCTGCCTTGGTGGAGCTCCCTTGCCCTCGCCCGCGATCGCGATCGCGCTGCGGCTGCGGCTGCGGCTTTGTGATGTGCTTCGCGAGGTCGAGGGCGTCGTTCGTGCGGAGGACGCGCAGGAGGTCGGCGTAGCCGGTGAGCTCGCGGTGCAGCGCCTGCGGCACGCGCTTGCGCTTCGGCATCCTGTCTCCCGTCGATTCCGAATGCCAAAACTACCGTCGAATGTCCGAGTCACGGTCGTCGAATGCAAGTGGGTCGAATGCAAGTCGAATGCAACGCCAAAGGAGATGGCTCGGTGCAATGTGGGTGCACTGCCACTGAGAGCGATCCACAAACTCTGAGTCGCCGAGTCCCTGGCCCAAGGCGAACTACAGGCGGGACGGTGTCAATGTTA
Organism: Mycena belliarum; assembly: GCA_029282135.1. Taxonomy (NCBI): domain Eukaryota; kingdom Fungi; phylum Basidiomycota; class Agaricomycetes; order Agaricales; family Mycenaceae; genus Mycena; species Mycena belliarum. Next base: position 121,391 of record JARJCN010000103.1, on the reverse strand, counting down.
TACGGTTGTACAATCATTCTGGATCTGTAGCTACATTTTTATTCTACATACATACTCGTAACGTACATCCGTACCACATTCAGGTTTCTCTGTTCCCGGAACGTTGAAAGCTCCTGCTCTACACGGCTCCAAGCATGCGACCCTGTTCGTCCAGGATGATTGTAGGACAGCCCAGCGGCGCCGACTCGGAGCGCGGTCCAAATTCCGAATTCCTGTCCCTGCTTCCAGGCGCCCGCGTGTCAGTGTGTCCAGACACGATGTGCTGTTGGGCTGGGTTGGGTTGAGTTGGGGTTCAACGTTCAATATTCAATATCCAGGCCTCAGGAACCAGTTAACCAAGCCCAACCCCGACTCGAAGTCTTCAACGGGGCAGACGCGGTAGGCCGGGATACGATTCCGAAAACGCCGCCGCGGTCACGGGCGAGCGTACTTACTTCTAGAGTAGGAGCCTGAGCTCGCGGGGCCGAGAACGAGGACAGAACGACAGACCGACTCAGAACGACTCAGAGCGGGCGAGCGAAGAACGGGCGCGGGCGACCGTTGGCGGGTACATAGAGCTTTCGAGGAGATCTAGAGGAGCCGGGCGCGAACATCATCATCATTGAACATGCCGCCCCGTCTTCGTCTTCGTCTTCCCCTTCGTCTTCGTCAAGTTCGTCTTCATCAAATTCGTCTTCGTCAAGTTCGTCTTCCCCTTCGTCAAGTTCGTCTTCGCCTCCCCTTCGTCTTAAGCTTCATCTTCGTCAAATTCCCCTTCCCCTTCGTCAAGTTCGTCTTGCTACCGTCACCGGCGGCCCAGCTCGGGTTCGTAGTCGGGGTCGGAGCCGGAGCCGGAGTCGGGGGGCGGGGGGCGGCTGGACGAACAGTACAGCATCTCTGATCTCGTCCGGTTTCCTTTCCCTTTTCCCTTTCCCTCTTTCCCTTCGCCACTGCCGCTGCCACTGCCGCTGCCCGGGCTGCGCGGGACGCAGTCGCAGAAAGCAGTCGCAGAAGCAGTCGCAGTCGCAGAGAGCTGGGGGGGAAGTGGGAGAGGGACAGGAAGACTCCGACTCGTCTTCGGAAGAGGGACAGGAGCGGGGGGTCCGACAGTCCGACTCCGACTCCCACTCAGAGAAGCTCCGACTCCGGCTCGGGGAAGCTGAAGCTGGAGCTGGCTCTTCCCTGGATATCGAATCTATACCCTGGACATTGAATTCATTACCCCGGATGTTGAATATAACAACTCTCGAACGCGGATTCGACCGCTCCGACTCCAGAAACTGCGATTCGGAGACTGCCATTCGGAGTCGGAGTACGGGTCGTCCCCGCCGCGCCACCGCGCGCATTCTCGATCGCGCTTTCCGAGTCCGCCTATTTCTGTCCATGTCAGCATCCGAGCGCCCAAGAAAGCAGAAGACGGGCTCAGTCCATCTATGTTTTTCTTGGAGGACGTGGATTAGAGATCTGGCCCGGGGACGGCAACTGGAGGGGACGGCTTGTTATGCGCGCCCCTGCCCCCCTACTGCCCCCTACCCCATGCCCCCCTGCCCCTGCCCCCCTACCAGCCGCAACCTCGACTCGGCTCGACTCGACTCGAGACGGTATGGTATGATAGCGCGGCGCGGCGAGTGATGCGGCGAGTTCGATAGCGATGCCGTCCTGTCGGGGCGCGGGGCGGGGCGGGTCGGGGTAGGGATGATGGGGCGGGTCGGGGCTGGGGCTGGGGCTGGGGGGTAGGTAGGGGCGCGGGGCGGGGTCGGGTAGGGATTGGGATTGGGATTGGGCTGGGGTAGAGATTGGGATTGGGTAGGGATTGGGATTGGGGTAGGTATGGGCTGGGGTAGGGATTGGGATTGGGATGGGGATGGGGATTGGGATTGGGATTGGGGTAGGGGTAGGGGCGCGGGCTGGGGTAGGGATTGGGATTGGTGCGGGTCGGGTCGGGGCGGGGCGGGGCGCGGTTGCAGGACGTACTCTGCCCCTGCGTCAAGCCCGCCCCCGCACGCGCCCAGCCCATCAATCACGCCCCCCCACCCCCACCCCACGCGCTCCCACCCGAGCGCCGCTCCCCCAACGCGCGACGCCAAGGCAGGCGCGGATTCGGCGTCGGATTCGGATTCGGATTCGGATTCGGCGTCGGCGGCGGCTGGTTCTGAATCGTCGAGCGCCGGACGGGGGCGCAGGTGGGGGCCAGCGTTGGCCTCAACGTTGACGTCGGCATCGGGCGCGCGCCTCGTCCGCGAGGCCCCACTGGTGGAAGTGCACGTCGTGTGGGCGCAGCGGGCAGCGGCCGGCGCGTCTACGTGGCGCGCGTCCTCGTCCTCTTCTTCTTCAACGGCGTCCTCTGTGCGGGTGCACGGGCGCGGTCGCTGCGTTTGCTATCGGGGACAAATCAGGGAGGTCTGCTGACGTGCGTCGCGGGGTCGAGGGCGTCTGTCGTGCGGAGGGCGGAGGGGCGGAGGGCGCGCATGAGGTCGACGTAGCGCGTAGCCGGTGGGCGCGCGGTCACGGTGCAGCGCCTGCGGGACGCGCTCAGAGACTCAGATGGGTGTACTGCGGCCACGGGAGGGATGGGGGGGTCGCGTGACGGCGAATCCGGATCGGGCGTGGGAACGCTGACTCAGAGCTGTATAACTGGCATCTCGGTCAGTGTCACGCTTCAAGTTCTCTCTTACCGACTTCACATGTGCGTCCCCCCGCTCCCCTTCCTTCGCGCCACAGCTAACTTTTTCGTGGACAGCATGAGAGAGAAGTGGAAGAAAAAGCGCTCCCGCAGGCTCCGGCGCAAACGCAGAAAAATGAGAGCCCGTTCCAGTGCGTCTTTCCCCCCTTTTCTCGTTTTTTTTACGGCGCTGAGACGGTGCTGCAGAGTAAATGACCCGTCGTGAACGCTGCCTGGCTCGCGTCGTGCCAACACCCCGCAGACGACCGCCCCCGACTCACGCGCGGTCGGCTGCTCGACGGGGCCGTGCCGCAGCTCGAAACCACGATACAACACGCCTGTGTCCGCGACGCGACAGGTGGGCGGTGCCCCGCTCCCGCCAACTAGTACTAGTAGGAGCGCCGTTGGGTCGAATAAAAGAAACATCTTGATATTGTGAAATGAATATCGCTTGCATGTGAGGCGTAGTAGGAGCAGCGCCGGATGGTCGTCGCTGCCCGACGAGATGATGTGATGGCTTGGTGCCGTCGACCGAAGTCCTTTCGTGCTAGCCACTCCTGCTCAAAAATGTGTGTACCCTCAGCCAACGTCGGTTGCTACGTTGCTCCTCTCGCCGTCTTGACTCTGCCGCCCATCTCGCCAACCAAGGTCAGGCCTCTACGTAGGCCTCTACCACAGTGGATGCAACAAAGTTCGGTGCGACGTTCCTGTAATACCCGGCACTCTCTGCGACTGTCCGTTTATGGACGCCGGCGTTGTGGCAGAAACCATTAGCGGACCTCCGGACCGCCACGCCGAATAGATGCCTTCACGGTACCATGACCAACCCCAACTCCCTATGTAGTCGTCCCAGTTCCGGCGAGTCCCGACGCCGCCTCCCTCCCACTGTGCGGCGCCCAGACGATGCCTCCCCACCGCTCCACTGCGCCCCGCCACCGTGTACCGCGAACATTCGTCCGCCGCATATCCCTCTCCTCTTCTGCCCCAGCCAGTCCGCCAGCCCGCGCGCATGAAGCTCGATAACGCCTGCGAACTGATACCGGATCGATACTTTGGCAGGGACTGGCCGACCTTGGTCCGACTGAGTTCCAGGCGACGTAGCCCGCCTCCTCCTCGTTCAATTAACATCCATTCCTCCTGTCCGCTGCATGTGAGGCTCACGCTGTTGTTCTTGATAATCAGCCCGGGCGCCCCAGCGCCGTCCAATCCCGTCGACGGGGCTCTTCAGATGTTCCATGCGGTCCCGCCAGAAGCCCAATCGTGTTATCGTTGATGATACAGCGGGCTTCCCAGGCGGACGTCGATAAAAGACTTGAATGCATAAATGCAATCAGCGACGCGACCTCTCCTCCCCGCGGCGAGTTACAGTATGGCTCGCCTCTTTCTGCTTTCCGCGCTCGCTGCACTGTTCCCGCTCTCCTATGCCGCGCGCGGGGACCCCTGCGCTGCCATCGCCGGAAAGACGTTCGTCCTCCCCGCGGATGCACTCGCGTGCCTCAAGTCGTTCCCGTTCAACGAGACCCTCCGCCAGAACGTCCTCACCGCCAACATCGCGCGCGTCTTCGACTTCTTCACCTTCGAGGACTACTACCTCGCCTCGCCGCCGCCGTTCCAGGAGTCCACCGCCGACATACGGGCGGAGCTCGCCAGGATCAACACCACGGCATACGCGGTGCGCGCATCTTCATTCCCTCCCTCCTCGAAAAGGTCGTTGAGACGTCTTGTTGAAGACCGACTATGACTTTAACGTCGACTTGTACAACTTCGTCACGCGGCTCAACGACGGGCACACGCGTATGTCGTATAATAAATTCATCTTCAACCTACATCCCCATAAATCATCTCGTTCTGTAGGATGGTTCCCCAACTGCTACACGTCCCACCAAAACCTGCTCCCCGCGCCCATCGTCTCGCTCGAAGTGGCCGGGGTCCAGAGCGTCTACATCACCCCGGACCTGGTGGACTTAATCTCCCTCCTGGGCCCCGACTACACCGACCTCATCGCGATCGACTGGCAGCGCCTCGCGGGCGCGCGGGTCCTCGCGATCGAGGGGCAAGACCCGTACGCGTACGTCGACTTTATAGCGAAGACGGTCAGCGGGAACTACCTCGACCACGGCGTGCGCGTCAACTCGGTCTTCACGTCGTACCGCCTCTCGGGCGCGGCGTACTCCCAACGCTTCGGTGCGCGCTCTATCTAATACCAGCCTACGCGGACGGCGCGGACAGCCTGACATTTGACACACGTGTGTGTAGGTGACCTCGCGGGCCCGACGGGCGTCGCGCAGACGTCCCTGACGTTCACGCTCATCGCAGCCGACTCGACGGAGGCGGAGACGGTCACCGTCCCGTACATCGCGAGCTTCGCCGGCGCACCCTTCACGGACCGCGCGTCCTAGTACGCCTGGCTCCGTCCTCTTCCCCGTGCACGGCTGAGCAGCGTCTCCAGCTGGGCGAACAACTGCGCCGCGAACCAGGGCACCAACGGCAGGGACCTGAAGGCCGGTGCGGCGCGGCTGGGCGGCGAGGCGGCGCCGCGGGTGCGCAGGCAGCCGAAGGCGAGCGTTGTGGACAAGTCGAACGGCAGTGCTGTGGGGCTCCCGTCGCAGTTCGCGCCGACGCTGCCGACCGTGGGGGGTGATCAAGGTGCGGATAATGGCTCCCAGCTCCCACTGCGCCAGGTCGCAAGTGGCTGATGAGGCGCAGGGATTATGAAGAGCTATGTATTACCCGGCAGCGAGACGGGCGTGGTGCGTATCGTGCGATCCACTCTCGTTCTCCGTTCTTACCCATGATACGCAGATGTTCATCGGCTCCTTCGAGGGCGACTTCGCCGGCTTCCAGAAGGATACGGCGTCGGCCATCCGCGCGTTCAAGGCTGCGGGCGTCACGAAGCTCATCATCGACTTGACCAATAATAACGGTGCGCCCTTCTCCCTCCCTCCCATCGCAGCTTTCCGCCCCCCGCAAAACCGTATACGTATGTCTGATTCAAATTGCATCTGCATCGCGGACATAGGCGGCTTCGTATGCCTGGGCCAGTTCCTGCACCGCTACCTCGCGGGCACCATCGGGTACGCGGGGTTCCAGTCCACGAAGCGCGCGAACGCGCTCGCGCGCAAGATCGTCGCGGCGGACGTCGCGCTGGGGCTCAACTCGTCGTTTGGCTTTTACCCCGCGGATAACTGTGCGCACCCCCTTCATAGCATTCTCTCCCCCCACTTAACCATAGCATTCTCTCCCCCCCACTTTAACTTAACTGATATGCTAACTGGACTGATATGCTAACTGATATGCCGCTGGCGGCTGCAGACGCGTTCTTGAACGGGACGGCGATGCCTGCGGACTTCGACTACATGACGCCGGACGTGCCGATCACGGTCAACGGGCGGCGCGACGCGAACTCGCAGCGATTCCACGTACGCTGCGGTTGAAATATCCGGTGCTCGTATCGTGCTCACGCGCCTCGTCTGCGGGCCCGGCGGCTATAGGACACGTGCGAGGCATCGTTTCAGGTTCCGCTTCCCAGAACCCCACCGTTCAATCTCAAGTTAGTTAGTCAGCACCGGATTTTGGAAATGGATATTCCGTTTATCACGCCCTCAGGAACGTCGCGATTGGTCGGTTCACGAAGTTAGCGTGCGTTGGTGGAGTGGCTGGCTGATGCGCTGCGGCAGTGAGCAATGGGAACTGCGCGTCGACGTGCGCGATGTTTTCGACGTTGATGGTCGAGCGCCACCAGACGAAGGTCGCCGTCTTCGGGGGCAAGCCGTCGGAGAACGTCGAGTTCAAGGGTGCGCGGACTCAGATTCAATTGGCGCACTGATTGATTGCTCGATTGATGCAGGAATGGCCGGCAACCAAGTGCTCGAATGGTACTGAGTCATCCTAGCCGTCCCCGATCGCTTTGCTGGGCTGAGGCGTGAGATCTTTAGGGTTGATCTGGACAGCGAGGTGAAGACCGCCAATCTCAAGGATGTGAGCAGCGTCCACAACTCTTCTGCCCCTTTTTTTTTCATCAGCGAAACGCTTTCCAGGACCCCTTGGCCCCTGCCGACTTGTAGGCTTCATTTTTATTTTTTATTTTTGGAAGTTGGGGAGAACCTTTTTTTTTTTTTCCTTGGGAATTTAGGCTCGTTTCTGGCAATATGCGGCACAACTGGCGTACAGGTTCGTATACTGCTCGGGCAACCCTCGTCCCCATGAAATGGCTAATTTCAACTTCGCAAAGCATGGAGCTTCCTCGATGAATCGACCCCAATCGGTACGATCCTTGCTGCGAGTTAATCATAGGTTTACATGATACATGTTTGCAGCGTACCTCTCGGAGCTCCCCAACTGTGAGCTGCCGGCTATTGCCGACCCAATGTGCTGACACGCCAATAGTCCGATTCCCGTATACGATGGACACGTACAACAACCCGCAGAATCTGTGGCTCTTTGTGTAAGCAAGCGGACCGCGGGCTGCTTGCGCCAGTGTATTGATGAATTGTGTTGTAGGGAACAAACCCTGTTCTGAGAATGCGAGTGTGCGTACTAGATATAGTGCAATGCATTATTTTGTTGTTCTGATTGTTCTTTTGGGATAAAGAACGAAATACTGATGTGTGAAAAGAGCCAAAAAGCACCCGGTTTAATCTCGAGGAAGCCGGGGTAGCCCGTGCTCCGTGGTGTGTGAACTCGGAATCGCTCCAAATTCGAAATTGCGAGTCGGCAGCGAAGAAGGAAGTGGCGGTGTTTCATCGCGATCGATCTCTCGGGGCTTTTGAGGGCTTGGTTCGCTTGGGCAATGCAGGCACAAGCGGTACCATCCCAAGTTGCCGGCGGGATAGCACACAGGCTACACACAGGCCATTCGCAGGATTATTCTGAAGCTATCTGGCAGCCCACCCAGCGGTAAATTGACGTGTATTCGACAACGACGGCCAGTATTTCATTTCATAAGGGCTAGATCCCCCCAGATTCTCCGGCTAAGTTTCTCCTGCCTAATGGGTCTTTTTCTCCCCCTGCCGTCACCCCGCTTTTAGCCGGGACACATCTTGACATGTCAAAGCGACTACAAAATAAACCGAGTGGTTGTTCTTTGCTTCGGACTGTATTCCATCCCGCAATGCCTGTCCAGCCGTGCTCAGTCACTCTGTCTGCCCCTATGCCACCCAACCTCCCTCCTCTGCCAACCAACCTCGCTCCTCCCCGCCCCGGCCTTCCCCGCCGCAGCACGTACGGCGCAGAAACCACGCACACGCGTGTCGCGTCCTCCTCACAGGGAGCCCACCGCCCTGCTTCCGTGCCCATGTCAATCGACGTTAACGCGCCCCCGCGCGTAAAAATCCGCCCGCTCCCCCCTATACCCCCGAGCCCAAAATCCCCACCGCCCTTCCGGCGCCAGGTCTCGCAGCCATCTTTGCGTCCGCTCCCTTCTGTCCCAGAGGCGCCCGTCTCCTTTTCTATCACCCCTGCGACCCCCCTCCCGCCCCTCTCCCCGCTCGTCCAGTCCAGCACGCACCTCGCCCCTCCGGTCGTTCTTGCCCCCGTGCGTCGCTTTGCGTCGATCTCTCTCCGCCTCAACACGTCTCCCGACGCGCTCGCGTCCCGCGCATCGAAATCCATGCTGCCTAGTCCGCCCCACTCTCCCGGGTTCCTTGTCCCTGAGCCGCCGTCCCCCGCGACCGCAAAGCGTAAGCGCATCTCCAAGCTTCGCCGACACCTCGGCGAGTCTGTTGCGTTCGAACTTTTCCCCGAGTCGGACTCCACCTCGCCGAAAGGCGCAGACCTCCATTCGCAGACGGTCTTTGCAGTAAAAAAGCTCCTTGCGCTCTCAGACGGGGACGCAGGCAGCGACAACAGCGACTCGTCGGACGAGGAAGGCGATGAGGACAATTACTCCCTCATGCTGATCACGCACGACGCCGAGCCCTTGAGCGTGCCCGTGAGGCGCCATTCACGGAAGTGGATCCGGGAGAAGGGCGGCGAGCGCTGGGTCGAGGAGAATATTTCAAATATCTTGCGCGAGCTGCGCTCTCTGTAGCGTTCGCTTTGCCTTTTTCCTCCTGCATCCTTCGCATTCGCATCCGTCCGTCGTCCACCACTTGTATCCGCCCGTCACGCTCATTATGTAGAACTCAATAGTACACCCAACCAATTGTAGCCGTATTGAATAATATCATATAAAATAGCCATATTAATCTTGTGCTGTTTGCTGAAGGCTCCCATAGAACCAATCCTTATAGTTCATTCGCCGTGCTATACCCCTTGTGGTGGGTAGGTTTCCGAGGGGCGACTTGGGGCGGACTTTGGCGGCCGCGGCCTCGTGCGGCTCGGTCACGGGCGGACCCACTCGACGATCTCCACGCCTCCGAGTCCTTGAGCGGTTCGGTCCATTTGAAATTCAGAGTTCAGGAGTTGTACATACTATTACTACATACAGGACCGCTGCACCCCGGGTAGCCCACGGAGACACACCTGGCTGCATCATACCGTCGAAAGACATGTAATCTCTAGATATCCTAATTTCCCGTATGTCGTTGTCTAACCGGTTGCCCAGCGTATATTGTTAGCTCAGCCTTTCCTAGCCTTTCTCCTCCTTTCTCCCGTTCGTATGTAATTAGGGCGGACGCGGATCGCGGGACCGTTAATTACAGATAACGTACCTTAACGTATCCGCCTAGCTTTACCGCGCTCCTACTTCCCAACGACAACCGCTTGCTGGACTGATCGATGTCGCACGCACCTTGATCGGAAATTCGGAGGCCCGAAGATTCAATTATGTGGCTAAACGCTGGGAGAATCGTCGAGAGGGATGACTAGATTGGGCCGTAGTAGAAGCCGTATACTGAAATGGGCAAATGATTCAACGAGCGCAAAGATAATCGAGTACGAACCACCGCTGTTGACCTCGAAAAGCGAACTGCCCTGGTAAGTTATGCGCAAGCGATGTTGTCAGCCCTGGTTCGGGGCTTGTAAAAAATAAGGCAATTGCCGACGAGCATGGTTCTCAAATGGCCGGGAGAAGCTGACGCTGTTGAGTGTCTTGGGTGAGAAAGATACACAGTGTAACTAGGACCTATAAACAGCACAGCTAGCGTGGCACACGAGGCAGGAACCTCCGCCTCCGCGACGGTTTTATGCTGAAAGCTGTGGGAGGACGCGCAGTCGACCCTGGACACACACGACTCGAAGGAATCGGACGAAGGCAACTCGGATTGATGTTGAACGTTGAATATTGGATCCATTTTGATACACGAGCATGATACATAGACTCAGAGAAGCGAGATCAGTAGGACCTGGATGAGCCTGTATTGCAATTGCAATAATTAACTCACGGCATACCTAAACGTACCGCAGAAGATCCGCCGGTGCGGAGATCAAGTGCCCCTCCGCAGATGGCAGCCGCCAGACAGCGCTGAATTCGAAAGGCGGCACGCGGCAGGTGGAAGCGAGACCAGGAGGAACTGGTATAGACGGTGCAGCGGGTGCTGCAGTATTCGATTGACGGCGTACCCAAACGTACTGCAAAAGATCCGCCGGTGCGGAGATCAAGTGTCCTGACGCGAATGGCCAGCAACCGCTTGACGGCTTGGATCGAAAAGAGGCGCGCGGCAGGCGGAGGCGAGACGAGTCGATCTTGAAATAGGCTGCGCGGCGTGTACTGGCCAAGTGTACTGGTGCGGAGATCAAGTGCTCTTCCGCAAACAGTGGCCAAGGCAAGCAACCGCCAGTCTAAGACAGCTTGAATGAAAAAAAAGCTGCTCTGATCAGGCTGTGCCTTGTCTTCCGTAGTCAGACCATAATCAAACACGTTGTTTGTGGGGAGTGGCAAAAGAACTTGATTGGATGAAACAGGTCCATACGGACCCACAAAGTCACCAGTCTCCCTATATGTTAGTCAGACAAAACACCAAGTTTTCTTTTTCGAGAAATCGAAGTGTTGGAAAGACCTACCTTAAACCCGTGCTGGATATTTTCGGATGTGAGTCAGCAAGCGAATATGTGCAGTAACGAGGCTGTCCTGAACACACCAAATGTGCAGTAGTGGGACACGACCGCCGGACGCCCCGGCGCAGCGCGGCGTCCGGCCTGTCATATCATTGAGAGCATGAGAATCCCGCGACTCAAGGCAAAACCGATTTTAGAGTCGCGCACCCTGGAGGCGGAATTCTTGGCTGCCCCCACTGGCACGGCTTCCGATGCTTCTTTGGTATACGCGTTTCAAGGAGGTTCCGAAAACTTCAACCATTGAAACTCTAAGAGACAGAGAAACGTTCAGTCAACGATCAGTCCGCGGTCGGTCTGAGTGCGCAGTGGGGGCATGCTAGTACAGCCTCCGGTGCGCGGTCGTTACGAGGTCGTGGAGGGTGGTGGGCAAAGGTATGGAGATGGAGCGTGGGAGTATGGACCAACACAATGATTCGGCCGTATGATCCGACCCGGGGTCGCGTTCAAACTTATTCCTGACCTCAACATGCCTTTGTGCTAGTCTCTCTAGACAGACACTGTATCGATACCGACCCGTACCTCCTTCGATACCTTCGTGCTGTCTTCTACTTGAACGTCAACTTGAACGACTGGAGATCTTGATCATGGCCGAATACTAAATACATCGAGGAGATTCACCTCCACGAGATGTGTAGTATGACTGTAACAATGCTGTTCAGCTGTCCCCGTGCCGGGGCCGGTCTGACCGTGGGTCGAACATAGCCATCTTGTCCAATCACCTTCATTGACCGCTTTTCGACAGCCCGTTTTCGATGATCACGGTTGCCGCCGGGTCGACGGGTCCAGAAGACACAATGCACTCGCTCCTCCGGAAGGCTAAGTTAGGCGGCCTAGACCTACAGCAATGCACGGGTGAGCCTAATGCACAGTTTGGAGAGTAAACTATGGGCAAGTGGCTCAAGCTGTTGAAGAGACGGCCGTTATAGGAAGGACCGTTCCTTGTTCCCTCAAACTTGAACAACGGCCATTCCCGTTTTGTCGTCGACGGGACTTGCTGTGAACAGCATCAGACAGTTTCAATTGCGTTTCGAGTTACAAGGCCCAGCGCCGTACAATTACCATTTCCCCCACGGAATCGACAGGAAAGATGGCCTATGCCATATTCATCTCAAGATTGCCAACAGAGGAATCCCCGTACATAGTGGATATCCTTTATATGCATCCCACCCGATAATCTTGGCTACCCTTTGGTTACCTGTGCGCTTAAAATTGTACGTTGGCATAGGGGTTTATCTTACTAACTTACGAGTATTGGCATAGAAAAGTTAAATCCGACTTAATAAAGACACAAAAGCGGCCAGTCGATGATGTTTCGGAGCTGAATTGGCACCTAATCACAAGAGCTCCAGGCCGTTTTCTAAAGGCTATGGCTCTGTGGGCGTACGCTACAATCTTTCCGCAGCTCCAAATGTGTGGACTACTGTACCATTTCGACCGAGTGTTCAGGTGACGCGTGACGCGGGCCTCTGAACTGAACACTTGTCGTACCGGTGACGGTGACACAAGACTTTTCTCGACCAAATAGGCTGAGAATTGCACAAAATTTTGCTCCGGCAGTCGCCGGACTACTATATATGGGTCTTTTGATGTGATTGCCGAGAAATGAACACTTAGAAAAGTGAACACTTGAGGTGACGCGTGACACCCTATGAAGACTCGGTCGAAATGGTACAGTAGTTCTGGAGTTTAAGTTCACTGACTACCATACATCGTCCTCCCGGAACATATGTCTTGAAGTCCTGTGACATATGGCACTCAGGTATTCTCTTAGCACTACCCTCCCATGAGGCTGTCTAAAGGCGGTAGTTGTGTGCCGGTCAAAGCTGGAGCTCCCTGGCCCAATATGGGTCGTGCGAAGATCGGGTATTGATATCATCATTCGTCCGCGGATCCGCGCGGAACAGCGGCCCGGAGTCAGTGCACACAGCCTGAGCCACTCCACACTTTGACCAGTTGACCACCTTTGTCTCATGCGCTTACTTCTCATGGCTATAGTACATAATCAACGTTCTTCTGTTCTCACACACACAGAGTAAAATGAGCTCAGTGCGCTCCTTTCTTCATTCGTTCGGCTCTCGTCCTAATTCTCGAATAAATAGCCGACCGCCGCTCATGATCCTGACTGCAGCTGCGAGGTCAGCTCGAAGATACGGTCGATGTTCCATTTTTGACAAGTGCCGCAGGATCCTAATGCTCGACTTACCTCCGCTACGCTCGATGTCTTGGTTGAAGCGAAAACCAGCCTCAAACCTGTGGAAATGTCCGCTGAACAGATCGACGAGAAAGTTGCCCTGGCGCTGCAATATCTGAAGGCGTCTGATATCCCTCCCCGAGAGAAAGGATGCTGCACCCATGTACTGGGCCAGCTCCATGCCCACGTTGCGCTTTGCATTTTGGCCAATATCTCATACCTCGTGCGGCCGGCGCCCGAGTCTCCGTTCGTAGCCAATTTGGTGGAGGCTTGGCCCGGAATATCGAAGTGGTTGGAATACACCTTCGATAATTGGGTTATATCTCCGTTGTTCCTCAACCAGAACAACAGGTACCACGCCTTTCAAACAGTCATCGTGTCTCTGCGCAGTTTCGTCAAGATTCCTGCGCTGTGCGAGCTCATGTTGGCCGCTGAGGGTGGGAAATTGGCTTTCGTTATGATGGGCTCATGCTGGCTGTACGAGATTGAAGACGAGTTTAAGGAGGCTTCGAAAGGCGATCCTTTCCTCACCGCCACTGAACCCCTCGTGGATCTGGCCACCTTCCAAAGCGGTCGTCCATCCGACTTTTTCTTTGGGTGCATAATGCCAAGTACCCAAGACGCGGGAAAAGCTGCCCGGGTTGCACTTACTCACCTCGAATGGTACCTCACGAACACGTCTTGGAGTCCACCAGCTATCTTCATGCTCGACTACCATCTTCGCATGGCCACGAAGATGAGCATCGCTTTCCCTTATTTGACCGCGCTACTCGCCCAGCATTCCGTGCGCACGATCACCCGAATTTTCGTCTCCCTGACATCGGGACCGTACGACGATATCACCGCGCGAGGCATCGCACAGTGCATCGGCTCTTGCCTCGAGTATCTCGAGAGAGCCCTTCCCGCTGCAGACGGTTTCGCATGGACCACACACGCTGTGCAAGTTGGGCTCATCCACGCATTGCTACGTGCCCAATCGTGGATCTCCGACATGCCCGACGATGAAGCCCAGTCCACGCTTATTAACTTGCTCCGCTTGCTCTCACTGTACACCATGTATCCGTCCCTCTTACGTGTTCTAGCGAGATCCATTCAGCGGGCTCGCGAGTTGGGCCTCCCCGATACCATCAGAGATAGTCCTCCGGTGTGGACCGCGTACTTGGAGCTTGAGGGTTTCGTACAGGACCGTGGTTCGCTCTTTGACGTGGACATGAGCATCAGATGTTCTAATCCAGGTGTCAGTTATCTATCCATTCCAACCCGCTTGGTAGTTGACACCGTTACAGTGCGGAAAAATCGATGCGCAGAACAATTTTCTGAGCTGCAGTAGCTGCTTCACAACAATATACTGCTCCCTCAACTGTCAGAAGGCGCATTGGAAGGACGGCCATCGAGTTGACTGTAAGAAACTGAAGGAGCTTCGCCAGGGTGTGTTTCGCTTCGATAATATGAGCTGTCATGCTAAGCTAGTAACAGAGGGTAAAGCTCCACCAGTCAGTCCCGAAGATTATGACTTCGCTACGAAAGTAGTCTTGGAGGAGGTCAAGCGGCGAAAGGATGACGTTGTCCGGGTGTGGAAAGAAGAGATGCCGGCACGCACCCCAGTTGTCTCAGTGAACTATTTCCTGGGCGACCCGAAGGGTGTGTTGATCGCTGGAAGCCCAAGCAAATTCCCGCCGCAAGGCTACGCGGACTTCCCCCAGGTCCGCGACATGTGGGAGAATGTCATTGCGCAGGACATTCATCGCGAGCATGCTATCGTTGGCGCGTATCTCCCTCACGGCTCGACCGGCAAACTTCATTTCTTATGGATTGGCCTCAACGACGCGCATACCGAAGGCACAGTCGTCGAAAGATTGATCAAGACGGTTGAGGGCTGGTAAAATATCACTTGGCTTTTGTAATTTTTTCTTTCAGTTATGTATTGGATACCGTTGTACTCTTATACAATGAATGAATTGTGTAGCGAGGAGACCCTTTTTGTTCAACTCGGAAAGTCACCATGTCTTATCATCTTGAATTCGTCGTTCGTTGATAGTCCGCGCTCGACATTCTTCCTGCTGATGTGCAAGTTTCCAAAAACCGGAACGCAAGAATAGATTCCGCCCTGCTCAGGATCAACATTGGCTGTTTAAATCCCAGCCTGATGACCGGAGCCAAACGGGACACTGGCAGTTACACAAAAGCAGAAAAGCAAAGTTTCAGAGAGATCCAGATAACAATACACAAAGCTCGATAGCAACAAAACATGAGAGAAAAATTAACATACATACATATCATTACGAATTGCTAGCCATGCGATCGTTGACGCGTTGGCGATGCAGGCGATTTTTTAGATGCACCTCATAGTTCGTCAGAGTCTCGCCTGGTCCAGGCGTATACAACTGCAAACCGTCAGCAGGCAGAACGGCAATAAAACGGGCAGCTTAGCTACCTTGCCGGGACAGTCTAGGCACTTGAGGCGCCACTCTGGCGTGCTGGCGTTGACCTTGCGTAGTGTCACTTCAAATTTGTCATTCCTCCACTTCGCCTGCATAGCTTGCATCGCATTTGTGAGCCATTGAGGAGGCTACATGTACAGATAAGCTACTGTGAAATACTCGGTGTGGCGCGTCAACGTACCCCGGTAACTCTTGGAAGCGTGGCCGCTCCATCTACGGCAGGCCCAGGGCCGGACGACGATTGAGCTAGCGACAGTGCGGCCGGCGTTAAGGGAGGCGGAGCGGAGTGAGAAGCAGGCTCGGATAGTGGAGGCGGCGGATGCGGTGCTGAAGTTAAAGGTGGGGAAGAAGATGGAGGGGGGATAGAAGCGGAGACGACGGGTGATGGGATCGTCGTTGGCTTGACATCAGGAGGCGGGAGATTGACAGACTCGGGAGGTGGGGGAGGGGGAGGTGTAGGTGTCGGGGGTGCGTGACTCGCGCCATTGATCTTCTGCGCAAGGGGCGGCTCCGACGTGCTCGAAGCATCCGAGACGGGAGAGATGTCGCGCGCAAGAGACTGGCGGGACGGCCCTTCGCCGTTGTCGTGCGGTGTTTCGGGCTCCGACGTGTCGGCCGGCGTCGGGGGCACAGTTCCGTTCTGAGCGCGTAACGCCGCTGCGCCGCCTCGCCGTTTGGCTAAGGTCTTGGCAATCTCCGCTTCCCGTTTCAGGCCAGCATGGTACTCCAAGCTCGAGTTGTATTGGACGGGCCGCGGTCTCCGGTGCCGGTGCCAGTACTTACCTTAGTATGAAGGATTCACAAAGATGCGCATCATCAGCGCCAAAAACACATACCACAAGTACCACACTGCGACTTGGCGCCCAATGGGCCCTTGCGCCGCCCGGTCGCGATGCTTTCGGGGCATCCGCAGTTGGAGCAATGCCACACGCCGTTGATCATGTTCCTATGCTGGCCATCCGCAAGGTCCTTCTCCTTCACGTCGCGCTCGACCTCCTTGCTACGCTTGACTGCGGCAGCCGTGTCGGACCGACTGTCGGGCGGCATGACATGGCTGGTAGGCGGAGGCGGCGGGTCGTTCTCGAGGGGCGTAGGAAGCTTCGAAACATCTACTGCGGTTGAGGGAACCGGCGCACGGATCCGTGCGCGCGGCCGCAGTACCTTCGTATCGTACGTGGGGGACTTGAAGAAGCCCTTGACCGTTTTCTCCTTGATCACGGGGGCCGGAGGCATCGGGACCGAGGGCAGTGACGACGGCGTGAACGTCGGCCCGCCGTTCTCGGACGCGACCATATTTGCGATAGTGACCGACGCCGCCGCGGCTGCCGCTCGTCGCGATATCGGTGCCGTCGCGGCGGCCGCGGCAGCAAGCGTCGCAGCATCCAATTCCGGGAATCCGATAGCGGGCGTGCGGTAAGTACGGATAGGCTCGCGGTCGGGCAGCGCAACACCACGCCTTCCACCCCTGTTGCGCTTCCGCCGCCGATTGACGTCCTTCTCCCGCTCCTTCTCATGGCGCTCGAGCTCGCCGTCGCTGAGATAGTTGAGCTGCGGCGTAAAGGCCTGGACCTGGTCAATCATGCGTGCAGCGGTCGAGAGACTGGGAAGTAGGGAACTACGGAGATCCTCATCTTGCACTGGTGTCCCGTCCGTGGGCTGGCCCACGAGAAACAGCGACTTTTGGTAGGCCTGCACCTGCTCCCGAATCGCATGCGCAATCGCCGTCCTATCGAACGTGTCCCGGTCTATATCACGCTCCCCAACAAAGACTGGAAACTCACATATACTCGCCGCCGAGCCCCAACTCCTTCGTGTAGATCTCGGCGAAACCCTCGGGCGACGCGTCGGCGTTATCAAGGTCCCACTCGAACTGGTCGTCAAGCTTCATCGACCCAACAATGATATCGAGCTGGCGTCGCAAGCAGCACTCAGCGCGGCGCGTGAACCTGATGGCGATGATGGCTCACCCGAATCAAGATGCGCATGTCATCGCGCAGCGACTTGTGATCAAAAGTAAACTCGTCCACCGACATCGGGCGCTCGTCTGCCGCATCCATGTCGTCGTCGTCGTCGTCGTCCTTGACCACCTTGCGCCGCTTGTGCCCCTTGCCGCGTTCCGCGCGCACGAACCCGTACTCGGTCCGCAGGCGCTTTCGCCACGCGCTCCACCACGCCGCGCCCTGGTCATCCAGCTTCCCCGCCTGCAGCGTGTCCTCCGTCACCGCCACATCCCAGCTGTCCCCGTCGTAGTTGGCCGAATGCGCGCGGTAGTCGCTGAGCTGGTCCTGGATCGCCTTGGTGATGACGCCATGGTATGTCGGCGCGAGGTTGTAGTCCTCCACCACCGTCTGCGCAAAGTTTTCCGGGCTGATCACGGGGTCTGCGCGCCGTTAGGGCGCCGCGCAGGAAAGGGCAATAAGTAGACTACGCGTACCATTCAGATTCCACACAAAAGTATCCCGCATTTTGTGGTGCTCCACATCGAACTCCAGCCGGATGGGCACAAGCTGCTCCGGCCGATTCGCGTCCTCGGGCTCGAGCTTGCGCGGCCTGCATGCAACGATGAGTACAAATGAGCGCCCGGGCGGATGAAAACGCACAGCCTTATCCCCTCTCGCCGCATGCCCTTCCGGCGCCCACCGTCCCTCTCCTTCTTCCGGTACGGGTACCGCACGTCGAACTGCTCCCGCCCCTTCAAGAACCGGCTCGCGTTCACGTCGAGCGTGCCCTTCTCCCACCACGGGACGTTCCGCGGCCCCACCATCTCGCGCATCTCGCCGCCCATCCGCGCGCGCATCGCGCGGTACACGCCCTCATACGCGCGGTCCTTCGCCATCCAGCCCTGCACGTCCGCGACCTCCTCGGCGTTCATGGGCGGGACCGTCGTGAGCGACGTCGCGAGGGGCACGACCGACACGCGCGTCACGGCCGGGTTGAGGTTCACCGAGGCCGGGAGGGGTGGGAGCGAGGGTGCCGCGGGTCGCCGCGCGGCGGGCGGGAGGGAAGGAGCGGGGGGAAGCGCGGCGGCACTGGGGGCGGCAGCTGGCGGGGCCGCGGCAGGCGGGGGCGCCGGGTCCGTGCGCGCGGGGGTCCCGGGCTTCATAGGCGATGCGGAACGCGGGACGCTCGGCTGACGCTGCGGCGTCTGCGTGCGCGGGGGAGCCCCGAGGGACGGTTGGCGCTGTGGGGTCCCGCTGGACGAGCGCGGGCGCGGAAAACCGTTTGCCTCGGGGCCGTGGCCGGACGAGGAGCGCAGGACGGACGGCGGCGGGCCCATGGCGTTTATGCGGGGCGACTGCATCTGCGGCTCGGACGGCGCGAGCTTGCGCTTCGAGCGGGTGTACGGGGATCCGGGCGGGGGCGAGCCCTGGTGCGTGTTGTGCGTCGGCGATTGTTGTGGGGCCATCCCCTGCACGCCTCCGTAGGTGGAACCAAACTGCGGCGCGCCCTGCCCTTTGTTGGCCTGGAAGCCGTTCTGTTGCGGATGTGGGGTGTGGGGCTGGAAATCGCCCGCACCCATGCTGCCTGCGCGACTTGATGGACGCGGACTCATTCCCATCGGGCCGCTTGCCATCCCACCGCCCATTCCGGCGCCCATCCCACTGCCCATTCCGCCACCCATCCCACCGCCCATTCCGCCACCCATCCCACCGCCCATCCCGCCACCCATCCCGCCGCCCATTCCCATCCCCATGTTCGCGTGGTTGATGCCCATCCCGCCCATGTTCATGTTCATGTTCATGCCCATCCCGCCAACACCACCTATCCCCTGCATACCCATCGGGGGCCCGGCGCGCATCCCCGCCATCCCCTGCGCCGTGCCGGGTCGATGCGGCGGCATCATGCCCATGCCCCCGCCCGCGCCCATGGCCATGCCCATCGCGCTCCCAGGGCGGTCAAAGAACGGCGCGTCGGGCGCGAAGTGCTGTTGTTGTTGCTGCTGCTGGTGCTGTTGCTGTTGCTGCTGCTGGCGCAGGGCCATCGACACGTTCTTCATCGTCGCCTGTCGCTCGGCGGGGCCCATCTGGGCCACGTGCTCGCGTGTGATACCCATGTTGGCGAGTATCTGCACGACCTGTGGGTTCATCTGCATCGGGGCCGGCTGCATCGGGGGGTTCATTGGGACGGGCCCGGTGTTCATAAGCGCCGCGGGGCCCATCGCGCCGTTGCCGAGGTGCATGCCGTTGGCGGCGGCGGAGAGCGCGGCGGGGCTGAGGCCGCCGCCGTTCATCATCATTTGGGTCTGCTGCTGCAACATGTGCGTCGGGGCCATCATGTTGCCCATGCCGCCGTTCATGAGCTGGGCCGGGCTAACGCCCGCGCCGTACTGGGCAGGCTGCTGGGGCCGGGTGTACGACGCGAGCATGGCGGGGTTGATTCCCTGGGGGGCGAAGGCGGGGTACGGGTCGCCCCCGGTGTCGTTCATGTCGGAATACGTGGTGGGAAGCCTGAGGGCTGGGAACGGGCATGAGGAGATGAGATGGTGGTGTGGGAGAGAGATGGGGCGGTTACGTGGCGGTCCAAGCGTACCTTTGTGATGGGAGCTGTTGTGGTTTCGCAGCGTGCGGAGTTCAGCCAGCTGCTTCCCGAATCGACGGTCCCCACGAAATCAACAAGGCGGAGGGTTTGAGCCTTGTCACGTACCGTCACATGTCACGCACAGCCTTGGTCAGTGCCGTCCCGCCCAATGCGTGCGTCGCCGCCGTACGCGCCCCCAGCGCCCGACGCGTCCAGCTCGCAGACGCCCCGGAGGCAGATCGCAGAAGATCCTTCGCCCGGCTCAGTATATTTACCCCGTCATGTCACCCAATCGCCCTTACGTCCAATCTCATCTCTACCTCGTTTATTAATACTCCCGAATATCACCCCGAGCCTCATCTCGACCAAGCCCGCGATACCGGAAATCCAGCCCAATCCGCCGATTTGGCCGCCTGCGCTCGCACACTTTCGCATCACTGCCGCTTAAGGTCATGCGCCAAGCGGCCACCCAGCGGTAGCGCGTGAAATTGCGTTCGGGCCATCTCCGTGAAGGATCCCGCATCCATTCAAGACGACAGGGCAGACCGCTGCAGACCGACGCGACACAATCTACGCGCACGTTATCGATATGTCGACGTTGCGGACTTTGCCGCAGGTAAGATCATCATTTGTATCATCCACATCGAGAGGTTGCAGGGCCTGGATGAGCGCAGGTGAAATGGAGCGACTGAGAATAGCTCGACCCGACTCCCGAGAGCAATCACGGATCCAGGAACGCGAGGCCAAGGAAAACGCCGACCTAGTCATACAAGTGGCACGGCGACATCTTCGGAAGATTCGAATCAGGCCGAGGACAGCCCAGCAGTGGAGGGGATGTGGAGCACAGCGACTCGTGTGTTGCGAGACCGGATGACCGTCGTATCTGGACCGAAACAAACTTTTTTGAGCCGGTTGTCAGGCCCAGGGAGCCGCCAGGTCGTGCCAGCAATTGCCAGCGATTGAGGCCGCGAACCGGGAAGAAAACACACGCCCTCGCAAGACCAGATGATGGAGAAAGACAAGCCCAGGTTAAGGTTTAACGTTTAACAGTTAACTGCCAACTTGTGCTGCCAACTTGCCACACCTAACAGCTTGAAGATAGTGGATTTGAGCTGAGCGCTGAGCGCTGAGGATCGAAGCCCCAAGCCCAGCTAGCCAGCACTCTCAACAGAAAACAGAAGTCCCACGCAGAAAGAAGCAGACGACAGAACTGTAGGACTCGGCAAAATGACGGAAGGATAGGAATGATGGCGGACAAAGTGTCCGCGGGACAGTCCGCCGGACAACACGGGACAATGCCCTGCACGAACTTTCTTGCCCTCCCCGGATTTGCTGCTTTCTAGTCTCCAGAGTGGGTATTCAAGTTAGATAGTCTCACTTATGGGACAATTGTCCCCTTCGCCCGTACAGACAAGGCATATTCTCGTTCTTAGAATGGACTTAGTTGAATGTGCTTCTCACCAAGACTTCCACTTCATGGTTTTGACAGCACCAATACAACTGGTGCCAATTGCCTTCAGTGGATTTTCTCGAGGACAGTGCGCCCAAGCAAATTCCTGGAGGGAAATCCCTTAAGAGACCTGGCTTGTTTCAGGCAAAATAAATGACATCATTCATTCTAGCGTCTCCTTCGTGTGTTTTGCTTCACCAATACCCATCAACCAGAACCATTCAACCAGAACCATTCAACCAGAACCATTCAATCGGATTTGTTGACCAAAACCTTTCAACCAAAACAGTCCAAGCAAATTCGTTCAGGTCACGTCTTGCTTAATCAGCATTGATATGCCGCCACCGTCAATCTCTTATCTCTTACCATGTCTGCCATGGAGATTCTTCGCCGGTTGGAGGCCCACTCATCTCTTGCTCAAAATCTAGAGTACAAGCAAGTTCAACGGTTTATGGATCTGGTTAAACGCTTGTGGCTAGAAATAGTTCCTCCACAATGTACTCGGCCAGTCATCCTTCCTATCGAGATAGCCCAGTTTCTTGCTGCTGTTCTTGAATTGGAGGTCAACTTGATTCACCTTTGTTGGACTGCATTTGGGGATCTGGGAGAGTCGTTTTTCTGTGGGCCAGATGAGCCCTCCATCGATGACACTTTCCGACTTCATGGACAAGCACATAAACTTGGTGTGTGCTTGTTCAACGTATTTGTGTAATATTAATTTGCTTGCAGGTGCGGAGACACTTGCCCCTCCTATGACCCTATGTCCAAGACTTGGGTGTGACTCACACAAGCTGGGCGAGCAAGTTACGGTTGAAGCAAGACTCTATACTTTGCACCGTGGAATTCTTCCTGTCTTTTCCAAATCACTGTACTGTCGGAGTGCGTCATTTCCAATCATTTCACTCCACAAGTAACCATATATCTCAGAATGCTTCACAAGATACTATCACAACTATTCCGTACAAAATGCTTCAGATCCAAAAGCGCAACGGACTTACTACAAGGAAGATCTTCCCCCTTTCTTACATGTTACGGACACATGTTTTGTTGAGCGAAAGCTATGCATTTATTTTGAGAACCAAATGGTCATCTCGCAGTATGTCTTTTTCTCCGTCCCGTCCGTCAGTGCAGAAAATTAATTTGGAGTTAGTGCCACCTGCCTGGGAATTGCCCGAGTTTACAGTGCGGCTCTTGGAGATTCACTCATCCCAAACTCCTCCCGACTTCTTCATGAGCTTACGGGGGAACTCGTTCTTGACTCATTCTTATTACATGCTATCTTGCGAGATAAAGGCAGGCGTAAAGAGGTTCTATCTGTTCCACATGGCGGTTACCAGAATCACCGCTTGGACGAAGTTCTGGCAGAACGGAATTACAGGATGGCTGGCACGGGCCAGGAACATTGGGCTCATGCGTGCAGCAGGTGTATGCGAATTTACCAAGGAGAAGATGGCCTCTGGTGTACGTCTTATGATTTGCTTCAACGTGCAATCAACTTATACCTATCCTATTAGACCGGATGACTGCTGGTGTCCATGATGGTGTTACTGTCCGGCATTTGTGCTGCAGTGTCCACAATTGCACTCAGCCATTGTCATCACAGCGGGATTACTTTTGTCACGCACACAAAGATCATATCAAGATCTGTTGTATACAAGGATGTGATAAGACCGCACAACCCGGATTTCGCACTTGTACTCTTCAAAGCCACCGGGACTTTCAGAAAGATTCCGAAATGCGCAACACAGCTATGTTCCAGCTTCATTCTCGCTTACGCAATGTGGGAGTCCAACAAATTCCAGCAGCCGGTTCAAGCGTAGGTCTCCAGATGATATTATATAGCAGTTTATCTAATGAAAACTTTTTTTAGTCTACATCGGAGTCTATGTTGGCATCTATTACAACAACAACTCTAGATCAACCGTCTCAAGGACCTCAAGTCAAAGGACATATCTCACGGAGTTGGACCCACAATGAGCAGCTATTTGTAAGATGCTGTGGTGTCATTCTCTCTCGTGCTACTTTCTTTGGTGCTGAGGGGATCACTGGAGCCAAAGTAGATTCAATCCTGACTTTCACAATTTAACCTGACTTTTTCCTATAGGACTTTCTGAAGGCAACATTTCCCTTGGAATATCCAGGGTCCCTACCTTCCTACATCTTCTATGACAACAACTGCCAGTTTCTCAAACACCTCCGTGCATCTGGAGACACCTACTTTGACAATGTTGGGCTTCCCGTTGACGTCTTTCACTTCAAATGCAAACATGCTATCCGGGACGGCTTTTGTCAAGTGAACTGCAATCCTGCCCAGTTCCTCGAGCTTATTGGGGAAAATGGTAAATGGGTGTTTAACTCGTCAGCCGCAGAACAGGCAAATGTATGGTTTGGGAAGTTCCAGAATGTAGTACAAGAGATGCCCATGCTACGGTGAACTTCTAATTTCTGTTATTTTGGACCTCCCGCTTATCCAAAGTCAGATTCAACTTCTTCCTGGATGAAATGATTTCACTTCACAATGTCAAAACTGTGGAAGACCTTCGGAAACAAGGCTGCAAGCCTCACATGCAGGACGAGGCTCTTCTGAGGGGCATACAATTATAGGAAGTAGTATAATGGCTGAATATGTATGTGTGCAGCAAAATGCTTACAGGCAAACCAGTGTGGCACTTTCGCTGAAGTGGTCCGCCTGTGATCATTCCCTGAACGCAAATCCCTGTAGCACTATTGCTGCAGTGGTGGGCCTCCAGTGTTTTCATTGCTATCAATCTCTGAAGGCAAACATGTGTAGCACATTTGCTGCAGTAGTCCACCTGCATTCAATGCCTGAATATAAACAAGAGCAACACTTTTGCCACAGTAATTAGCCTCCAGGGCTCTCCCTGCAGCAGGACATCCAGCTACAGTGGTTGAAGTGAATTGTCTCAATGTGAATCTATGTAGCACCTTTGCTGCAGCCGTTTGCCTGTGCACAATCCCTGAATATAGACAGGTGCACCGTGGTTGCTGCAGCAGTCTGACTCCAGGGCTTGCCCTGCAGCGCGACATCCCACTACATTTGGTGCAGAGAAAACCCTGGACGCAAACATGTGTAGCGCCTTCGCTGCAGCAGGACATCCAGCTACAGTGGGTGCAGTGAATTGTCTGAATACAAATCCATGTAGCGCATTTGCTGCAGCGGTTTGCCTGTGCACAATCCCTGCATGTAAACCAGTACACTGCTGTAGCTGCAGCCGTCCGTCTTTAGGGTTCACCCTGCAGTCAATCCCTGAAGTGAACTACATGTAGCCTTTTGGCTTCAGAGGACTGTGTTCTGGAACCTCTGCAGTGGTATGGCTTCACCGAAATAGCTGCAAGCTTTATGCTGTTTGCGAAGTGTATGATTATATATTGAGATTTAGATTCTTATATATTACTAACAAAGTCGTCCTGGATATTGGAAGGTACCGGAATCAGAACTAGCTCTCTCTGGAATGCTAGCTGTATATCTGTTCCATAATCAGTTCTTCCAGAATGTCCTGCCTCAATTGCCATCTTCAAGGTATCAAACCCCGTAGCTGGACCATGGCGCATGGTAGACTGATTAAAAAAAACAAGGCTGCCCCGCCCCATGGCATCACCTGGAGCAGCCTCAAATGAATTTTCAGGGCTTGGTTTGTCAACATCAGCTGCCGTCCATACGACGCGGAGACCTAACATAGTTTAACTGCCATGATTGAATATATAAAAAAGGAGTTACGCACGGTGCACGTCAACATTGAAGTGATAAAAAAGTGCAGAGGGATAGCCTGCCAATGTCCATGGTGGAAGCTGGACCGCGACCTCAGCCTCCCAGAGAACAATCCAACTTCTGTTACGATGGTCGAAGTTTACTAAACTTGTTGGTCAGCAGGCAGAAAGAAGGACAGGTCCAAAAAAACGTACAGCCACATAGCAAGATGTATGTGAGAATCATGCAGATATAAACCTGATTCTTGAAATCAGCATGGGGGCCGGTTTGGATGCGAAGCTGTCCCGGGAATGCTACGTTCCAGCAAAGGTTCCAGAAATACCCAAACATGGGTTTGATTCCGTATCTCTCAAAATGAAACGCAGCGTCTCTGTCAAAACTGGCCGCAATCCCAGGCCAAACAACGCGTATGACACTTGACACGAAGTCTCTGTTAGATGTGATTAGTAACAGTTGAGAGGAATAAAGCGTTGCTTGACCTACATTATGTTCTTGACAATGGGAAGTCCCATGAATTTGTCAACACGCTCCTGGTGTTCACGATGCCAAGCTGTCAGATATGGGGCCTGGAACAAATGTTTAGTTTGGCCGCCAAAACATGCAAGCCCAAGGACGTACTTTGGATGACTGACGCTGGTGTCCAATGATAATAGCCATATGAGGGCCCCGAATCCCATCTGCATAAGCAGCCCGAATAGACGGTGAGCTCAAGTCATTACCAACGAGGACGGCTTGAGCTTCCTCTATCTCTGCTATACGGTCCTGCATCCACAATGCACGAAAAGAACGATAGAGAAAGACGTGATTGTTTTTATCCACTACGAAAGTGCCTCGTTCGTCTGCAGGGCTGTCCCAATTACATTAGTAAAAATCGAGAAAAGGAACAACAATGCTTACTTGGCATGCTCCAGGTAGGGGATCGGAAAAAAATTAGCTAACCAAGGATGCAGAGCCTCCGCATCTGGCTTGAGCTTATAGAGCCGGTCAATCTTTGCCTGGGCAAGAGGAGGAGGCCTAGCGCCTTGCCATCCAGTAGAGCTGTGCAAGGCGTCGTGAAGAAGGGTAAAAGTGGAGGACATCATGACGTCCCCTCTTGCAAACGTGCGGTGCATTATGTCTTCTTCATGGCGTGGGTTGATCTCATCTTCACCTATCTTCTGCCGAGCCCCTCCTCGGTGAGCCGTCCGCGTCTTTTTGCTTGGCTTCGAGCGCTTGCGTTTGTGAGGTTTTTCGATGGCAGATCTAGAGTGTTCCTGCATGGGCTGAGGAATCACATCACGCACAGTAACAACTGGCTGGTGCAAAGACGTGTAGGCTCTGGGCGTTTTTTAGATATAAAGATTGGATAGGATGAAGATAATCAACTCACGTCCAATCATGCCCAGGCATCTTTAATAGGCCGTCCTGATCAAGATACTTCAGTGTTTGCGCATCCAGGCGCTGCGTTCCCTTCCTCTTTTTGTTGACAAGGTGGCTCTCAGCCTCAGCCTCCTGGCTCTTACGCTTTCCACCAGCATCTGTGTCACCCATGATTGAATGAAAGACGTCTGCAAGATGGCGCTTATCAAAGGCCTGCACGTCTTCGAAGGGATCATCGGCGGCATCTACGTCGCGGGAGGCTATATATTCTCCTAGCAAGTCTTTGGTATCGCATTGGCTCCGAACGACATCGCCCTTGATGGATGGGCATTGGTTAACGAGAGTAACATGCAAGATTTAATTGACTTACCGAAAGTAGCCTAAAGTCGGAGCCTGGACTCGATGGCGGCACATTGGGGCATGGCAATTCATGATAAGGATTGTGTGACGCCCTGGGGCCGTCCCCTGCATTGCCCGGGAAAGGGAGGCGGGGTGGGGAGTCAATGCTTTGGACGTCTTCGATGAAAGACAATGAGCCCTGCATCAACTGGGGGGAGGGCTGCACACCGTCTGGCTGGTTCTTTCTGCGAACGAGCTTGTCATAGACGTCCGTGGAAAGCTCTTGAGACTGTTGGATGGGCAGACAGGCAAGTTTCTCGTGTGCAGTTACGCGGGAGTTGGGTGCCGCTTGAGGATATTTGTCGAGCAGCGGCCGATAGAACTCTGTGGGGTAGTTTGAGACGCCCAAGGAGGTGCCCGTGGGCGACGGTGCCCGCGACCGTGTTGATTTCATGGCAGGAGGCATAAGCAGCAAAACATGTGGCGCTTAGATAAAGAGGCCCAAACCAGATTCTAGCAGTCTTCAACGCAATATCAAGCTCTATTATTCTACTAAGTAATTTCAAACGATTGAATCTACGTTGACTTCCGCCTCCGTCATGTAACTCTAGTCCGAGGCCACCAGCGCCGCTCAAGCATCTCATCTACGATGCAAGTAGTCCGCCACATGTTTCGCTCGCGCGCCCGCTCGCGCGTTTGCGAACCGGTGTGTGGCGGCGGGGCGCGACTCGCGCTGCGGATGTGCGCAAACAACCCCGCGCGACTCGATCCCGCCGAAGGCGCCGCTGGGCGCGTGCGCAAGTGGGGGACGGCTTGCACCGCCCCTCGCGCGACTTGGCGGACACCGATCGCGCCGTGCCCGAGGGACGGGCTCCGACTTGTCCCTCGCGGCGAATGGGCGCGATAGCCCCGGGCGAACGCGGGCGCGGTCCCGGACTTTCCCTTCGCGCGAATGGGACCGGACGATCTGGGCGGACTCGCAGCGCCGCCCTGTGAGTATTCGCGGCGGCTCGCGAGTTGTGCCCTGCGCAGAGGACAAACAAAGAGCCTTGCTGGACGGGTCCACGGCACGTATGCGGGTGGTGAGCATCATCAGGGGACGGTCCGGGCCCCAGGGTCTCTCAAGTTGGACACCCCCAACTCGAGTCCGAGAGGTCGTCCGCGCAGGACTCGGGCAGTCGCAGCTCGCGCGCTGCGATGCCCATGGCTGCCAAGTCAGCTTCCGGGGCAAGTCCTCTAGCTGGCAAGACTCACCCGCGCGTAGCATCCCCTCGCCGCTGGCCGCCGTGTCCGTCCCCGCGCCCCCTCCTCGCTGCTCCCGCTCGCGTTCAGCCGCCCTGTCCGTTCCCGCGCCGCCGCGCTCGTTCACGCGCCGCTCGCGCTCGAGCCCCGGCCGCCAGCGCTCTCTCGTCTCCGCGCTCGTGCCCATGCCCGTGCCGCTTCCCCCCGTCCCATCCCACTCCGCTCACCGCTTTCCCACAAGCGCCAACCTCGTTGCGCCTGCCGCCCTCTCCCGCGCTCAAAGTTCTGCGCGGGATCCCGGTACTTTCCCCCAACGCCGGTCGGGCACGAGGTCGAGGTGCAGGGCCGCGGACCCGCCGAAGATCGCGTCCATCGCGTCCATGATTTCGATCACCTGCTTGTTGAGCGCAGCGGTGAGGCCAAAGTACGTTGCTTGCACGGATTCGGCGCCGCTGGTGGCAATATGAAGCCGGAGTTGACCGGGCAAGGCCGCCGATCGGAGGTGGGTGAACGGAAGCGACCCAGAAAGGTCAGACACGCTGTCGGCGACTTGGATGAGCGTTCCTGAATGGGGGTTGACGTGCCCTGCAACGTTGATGTCCTGGATGAAGCCGCCGGCCGTGCGCGCGTGATCCGCCTCATGCATCACAATGAACGAGAGCAGAACTTGGACGCGCAGCTCTCGTGGGAGCACGTCATCAAAGTAGTTGGGGACGACGAGCCTGATCGGCGCGAAAAGGTCCGCAGTGGTAACAGGGACGAGGTCGAGCGCCGAGGTTGAGGTCAGAGATAGGATACGGCATTGACTGCGCGCGCTTTGAAACGGGCTCATGGCCGGGGCTGGAGGAACGGGCACACGTTTCGTACGAATGAACAGGTTCCGCAACGGATGAGGACCACGAATTTGGAGGGGTCGGGGGTAGAGGCGGGGAGCAGGTTCCAGGCGTCGCCGACGACCGCGTTGGAGACCGCGGAAAGGGGCAGGGTTCCACGAGCCGGAAGATCTCTGTGGAGGCAGTCAGCCACACCGCAACGCAGCGACCGGGTGTTCCTACATTGACACTGAAATTCGGTTCAAGTTGCCCTAGTGTGGGATAGGCAACTCACATCTCCAGGAAATAATTTTTTTCCGTGTCGTTGTCAAAAATGAACTCGACTGTACCGGCACCGACATAATTAACGGCTTTCGCCGCAGCAATAGCCTTTGAGCTAAGGTCTGCGTGGAGCTCAGGGAAAACGCCCGGCGCTGGAGCCTATGCACCACGCTCTATGATTGACCAAACCCGATGTATGGGTCCGACGCACCTCTTCGATGATCTTCTGGTTCCGCCGCTGGACAGAACAATCACGTTCCCACAGACTCACCACGCGTCCTGCGCCGTACGAGCGACTTGGTGAACGGGGGGCACGTCCTGCGCCGGTACGAGGGAATGGGGCACGGGGGCGGCGGCGGGCCGGGCGGGGCCTTTGAATTTGCCGGAATCGCCCCCAGCGCTGCAGGCAATTGCGACGGGGGAAACGACGGGAGAGACGGCGCAGATGGGGCCAGGCGGGCGTGCAGGTCAGGCGGGCAGCGTACTGTATCACAAGAGTAAGTCGTGAGTCGTTAGCATGCGTAAGTAGATCTACGTACCGTGTACAGTGGCTAAGGAGGACGCGAAGTGGAGCGGGTGAGAACAGAGGCAAGGTGCAAAGCCCCGAACGCCGCGAAACAAGGCCAATATCCGTCATCTAGAAGGACCTCGAGGCGCGCCTTCTTGGCCAAGTTCCCGAGCGGCCGTACACCGCATGTGCTCGACGAACGGGGCGCGGCGCCGCTGTCCGGACATGCGCGCTGATTGAGTCCACGCGCAGAGGCCGTATGGGATGCCGTTGCGGCGGGCGGGGCGGGGGCGATGGCGAGGCGCCTAGACGGTACTGTTTGGGGACTTGGGGTAGGGAGGATGGCGGCTCGTAGCTGCACGGAGTGAAAAACGCGCAGATCGGTGTTTCGCCCGCCCGGCGCGGCTCGCCCTCGAGCACCGGCAGATTGTCCTCGAGGAGCCCGCGGGCTTAGCAGTTGTAACTTCCGCCTCCGTCTTCGTCCCGTTCGCGAACGTGTTGCTGATCACGACGGTATTCTGCAAGGACTGAGCCTGCACGCCGTACCATTCATCTTTCGCGCACGGAACCATGCACCTCGTCGTTGCGCGGGGGGTACTCCATCGACACGAGCGCGCCGAGCGTCGGCACCTTCGCGAACGAGCCGCCCCCGTTGTGCCCGTGCCCGAACGAGAACAGCAGCGGCGTGCGCGCGACGGGGATGCGCACGCCGAACATCGCGTCCGTGTTGTCGATCACCTGCTTGTCCTTGAGCGCGGCGGCGAGGCCGAGGTACGTCGCGTGCACGTGTTCGGCGCCGCTGATGGCATAGATGAAGCCGGAGTAGACTGGGAAGGTCTTGGGGCCGGCGCCCGTGGGGCTTGATCGTCGCGACGACCGTGTGCGATTGCCCAGGGAAGAGGGTGGACTTGGTCCGGTTGAAGGACACGGAGGCGTAGTCGGTGGAGAGGGGGACAGGGCCCTTAGCCGGGAAGACGGAGCCCTGTACATGTATCAGCGACAACGATCCCGGAAGGAGAGCAAACATACGGCGGTGACGTTGAGAGCAGTGCCTGCGGGGACGTGGCTAAGCGTGTACGTCTACTTTTGCCTGCGAGCGCGCTTTATCAGCACCGGCCATCCCAGCGACAAAGCGAAACGACGCACCGGCCGGCAAAATGGGCGACGTCGTTGACGATGAGCTCCGCGGGGGATAACACAGTCGTCGCAAATAAACGTTTACGAGACCAGTCCCCTGCTGGGTAGCCGTCTGGTACGGGCCGATAGCGCGGATAGCGCGGATAGATGACGCGGTGCAAACGCACGAAGACACCATCTTCGGCCTAGATCATCACTACCTGGTTGCACTAAGCGCAGGTCGTGGCTTGCGCGTGCGGGGCGTGGAAGCCGCGGCGTGGACAGCGGGCGGCGGATAGAGCGACGGCAACGCGATGCGCGTGTGTGAGCGGGTGAGACGTCCGCTGAGCGGGGGCATCGAAGCGGCGGGCGGGACAGCGATGCGTTTGCGGGCACGCGAGGGCAGCGAGCGCGCTGTACGGAAGTTAGCGCTGAATGAGGTGCGGCAACAGCAGACGCACCTTGCACGTGTGGTCGTCCGACGAACGAACGGGGCTGAGGGCGCACGGATGCGCGGGGAGGAGCGGCGAAGCGCTGGCGGCGGCGTGGGCGCAGGGAGCCGGGCGGGCGAGCACTCGCTGCCTGCCGAGTCCGCTCGCACCTCGCACACCACTGAAAACGGAGTCCGTGAGTCCGCTTGCGCTCGAATGCACGGTCCTCACCTGCGTTCTTGTTCCGCGTGGGTCTGGAGCACTGTGCGGGATGCGGGGCGCCGCGGGATACGTGTCACGGGCGGTCGAGGGGTCCAGCGAGGACGGAGAAAGCGCCGTTTGCGGCGCGGTGCTTGGGCTCGGTGGGTTTGGTTGACGGCAAGTGGGTGGGTGCTGGCAGCCGTCGATCGCACGCGTTTCAGCGGCGGTTGCGACGGGAGCATCCTCGTTGCATTCATAACATTGAGAGGTGCCTGCAGGTGCCTTGGTTTGAGAATTTTGACCAAGATATGGGCCAGCGGCACTCACCTGACTGCGAGTCCACTTTTAAACGGCGGTCCATCGCATGCGTCCCAGCAGCGGTTGCTACGGGAGCATCCTGGTCACGTTCAGGGCATTGACAGGCGTTGCAGGCGGCGATAGTAGCGCGCGTCGACGACGGGAGGGGGCGGGGCTGGGTGTTGTGATACCGTTGGTGGCCGTTGGTGACAAGGCAGAGTGTGGCTGTGTCGGCAGCCGGTCCGATGGTGAGCACTGAGTGCAAGCCTCAAGATGCTTAGCGCAGAGCACCCCTGCTTCAATGCAGATGCTGGAGGGCCTTTGCATGACATGCAGATTCAAGTGGTAGTGTCGCAGAGTGCATTTTCGGTGCTCCAACGCAGGCTCCTACCACTGAACGCGCAAAATGCAGACCACAGCAATGCATGAAGTGTGCCGACTGCGACTGAATAGTCCCAGGACGCCTTGCACCAAGACACCCGCTCGCGAAGGGGATCATGTTGCCTTCAACAAAGGAAGGCACACTTGGGAGTGGGAGGTCATGGTGGATGGGACCAAACATTTCACTGCCACTGCACGCGCTTTAAACAAGACGCGTCCGATGCACGTGATCGCACCGGGACGTGACCGAAAGCATTGCTTCAACTTGCAACGCCTGGCCTGGACCTGCCAGGACCGTCCACCCCTTACGCTTCAATCTCGTTGTCTTCCCACTCCAAGTCAACTGCGAATAAGGGAGGTTCATTGATTGAACGGGAGTACAGCCAAGAAAACGACAATTCCAAAGCTACCCACACCCTGTAGCTCCTACTCCTACTCGTCGTCAGAATCAACTTGAACCCCTCGCGACCTCAACTGTGCAAGCTCCTGCTGGTATGAGTCTTCATCCTCCACACTGTTATGGTAGTCTTTGATAAGCGTAATCAGCTTGTGCACCCCGACTTTGTCGTCCTCGTCTTCCAGCGCCAGGAACTCCGTGAAGCTGGCCAAGGACTCTCCTTTGAGCCGATGCTGCTTCTTACGTATCAAGTCAGCTGCATCTACGCATTGATCTATCCAAGCAGATTTGCGCTGGAAGAGCTCCTCGAAATTCTTCTTGGTAAACTTTCCTTTGGCACCAGCCTCAGGGGGCGCCAACTTCTTCTGATGCTTCTTCAGGATGCTCTCCACTGTGTTCACCCACAGAACCATCACAACAACCGTTCTCCCAGCCTTCTTTCTGCTTTTGTGGGTAGGTGCTGACGAGCTCCCGTCTGCGTCCTCGCCATTTTCATCTTCATCTTCGTCAGCTGCACCAGGTTCGTCACGCATCTGCCTCACCGCGGGGCGCGTCCCATACTTTCCAATCAGGAAGTCGGTTAGTTTCTTGCTCAACATTCCGGCTTTTGACAGAACAGGAATCGGGGGCAGAGCGGGAGGGAGTACTGGAGCAGCGGCAGCAGTGGAAGGTTCTGGGGCCATCACGTTGGTTTTTGGCGTCTGTATGGTGCGCTTTTAGCCATAGTCGTTTAAATAATAAAGCACAAACATAGGGCTCAATCTTAAGCAGGAGACGTAGAGCATCAGGAGGTCCAACAACGGGCAGCATGTGCTCCCGGAGTTTTACTTGAGGTATCCACTCCGCATTTTGCCAGTCGTGTTTTGTTATGAATCCGTTTATGAATCCCTTGGGAAAGCGCCAAAGAAGCACGTAATCCGTGCCATATCCGGGAAGACCGTACCAGACTTCGAAAGGTTGTGCTGACAGGAAACGTCAGCCACTTGATCCGTCAGCTCAAATAAAGTTACTGACTGACAATGACGGGTACCCAAGCCTGGAAGAGTGCTCGTACAATATCCTTTGTTGATACCACGAGTCGGGAACTCTCAGGCCCAGCCACTTGGCCAGCTCGCAAGTCATTAGGTCCAGGCTTGCATTCATGAACATAGAATTTCAGTTTGTGGAAGCGGCTCATCACAACAAGATCGCCTGGGTCACTGTCCGTAAAATCAACAACCAGAAGGTGTGGTTGCTGGTCTTTGATATCAGCCAGAGGATCTGACAAGATGGTTGAGCATATGTGGGACGGCAGAATGCCAAAAAATATTTATGCCCACCATGAACAATAAGACACCACAAGTTGGCTTCCTGCCAGTCCGTATAGGAGCACTTGATAAAAATTCCGGTTTCGTCAACTTGAAAACATATCAGTGGGACGGCAGGACAAGCCTTATATGCTACATACCTGGTAAGCCAGCTTCCTCGTCCTCGTCTTCCCTATCCTGATCTGGGGCGTCATCCAACTGCTTCTAAATGAGGAGACAGAGTAAGCCTGGGCCAACAGAAAAACGCCAAAGCTCACAGGAGGGATAAGACTTTTAGTCTGGATAAACTCTCTAACAAGATTATCTGTTGCACGCTGGTTCGTCGTCTCAGTAGAGTCGGGAACATCACTCAGAACATAGTCCCAGTCAACGGTGACTTGGGCTGATGTTATTGCTTTAATGGCGCCAGTGATGTCCACTGGGTTCGGACGGAGTCTCACTTTACCCGTGAACTTTTTTTGGATGTCCTGCAGGTTCCGGAGCGTCAACCCGTGGTGTTCAACTTGTGCATAGCTGGGATAGGTATGAGGTCGTCTTCAACACAAAGCGTCAAAGAGTACATACAGATAATCACTGGAAAGGAGGGACATGGTGGGCCAGAACCGTCACCTTGTTTTTCGAAAGAGGGCTGTCACAGTTAAGCGAGGTATTCAGGTCTTAACATAAATAAGCAATGCACTAGGCGCCGTGTGGAATTAGATATTAGGAAGACACTATATGGGTTCATACTAGGCTAGAGGCTTTGTAAATTAGGTTGATGTAAAGCTTTTGTAAACTGGCTGCCAACGCCCCGCAGGCGTTTTGCCATTAGCCACAAGCTGCGCCATCTTGTCTGCAGGTATCTCTTGCCAAGCTCTATAGTGTGGGTAGAACGTACTACTGGCCCACGTGCATCCTGGAAACGCCTCTTGAAACACCCTGCTTCGTGAGCCAGACTGATCTGCCATGCGGCGAAAGCCTTGGTCCATGTCAACGGCATACATGAGAGGGAAAGTGATTTTCTTTTTTTTGGGTTGTGGAGTTGGCGAACAGGAACTTTGTCTGCGCCGCATAGTCCTGACTCTTAGTCAGTATGGTATCAATACGCATCTGGGACCAGAAAACTTACGGATGGGGACTTGTGGATACAATAGGTGAATCACCGTCAGGTTCAGTATCATCTTCGCTCAATAGAGAGCTGATTTAAGAAAGTTGAAAGTCATTGCTTGTAAAAAGCGAAGCATGGAGAAATACGCACATAATTTTTGCAGTAGCAGATAAACCATGTTCGGCGTTGCTGCTCAAACGGGTTTCATCAGCTGCAGCATGACTATACACAGTACTTGAGAGCATGAATATCAATTAACAAAGAGATTCGTACTTTGTGTGAAGCAGTTTATAAGGCGGACCCGCATTGGTATCCGGATTGGTCAGCCGCCGTTTGTTGATCGTGGGAATATACTGGGTAAGAGGACCTCCGGTGCAGACGGTGACACTCAGAGAGCGGAAGCAAAGGATTGTATCAGCTTTGACCTTCACAGCCGCACTGGTCACCACCCAGTCCTGTGCAGCATCTACGGCATGTTGATTGTGCTTGATAAGATCTAGGACAGCATATGTACGGCAGTTAGGCTCGCCCACGACTGTCCTGATGGAGAGATCGTCCTTGGGATGGAAGTACGGGAAATGGGGAACAGGAACAGAAAACGTGCTAGGCGGTGTATTATCCTTCCATATCATGATCAGTTCTGCTTCAGTAAGGAGCACTTGGTAGACGCACCATAGTAAACCAAAACACCTTGAGCATGGTGTCGGACACAAGCCGGTATGACTCAGCCACCGAACGGTCTTGAATTCCAACTGAAAAGTCGCCATTGAGAAGTTTCGCAGCATATGTAGCAGAAATGTTTTTGGCGTAGGCTTTGGCGGGACGTGCTTCAGTCGGCATCGGGCCAGGAGAAGGCGCTGCTGATGATGAAGAAGCCACAGAAAAAGCGGGAGATGATGACGGAGTGACTTCCTGGATATCAGAGACCCGAAAAAAAAGAATATATGACACACTGGAAGGCGGGGGCTGGTAATTATGACGAGGAGCCCCGCACTTGGTATCGGTCTTCATACAGCAGTTTTTGCAGAATTTCTGAATACAGGTTCCGTTGCGGGGCGCTAAGCACCAGTTCCCCAAGCAAGGCTCGGGAGGCTTTCGTGTTGAAGATGAAGGTGTACCTGGAGGGACAGAAGACGGTGTACTCGGGGGAATAAGTCTTAAAGACGGAAGCCTTGGCTGTGCAGCTATTGGTGGAGACAATGGAGGCGGACACCATTGGAAACCATCACATAGCCGCCCAGGCTTATAGGTGTTGGCTGGGCACTAGATACTGTCAGTGAGACTTTGCCCAATAGCTATTG
This sequence comes from Mycena belliarum, assembly GCA_029282135.1. Taxonomy (NCBI): domain Eukaryota; kingdom Fungi; phylum Basidiomycota; class Agaricomycetes; order Agaricales; family Mycenaceae; genus Mycena; species Mycena belliarum. The sequence continues at coordinate 85,365 of JARJCN010000103.1, read as the reverse complement.
TTGGACCTACTTCCTGGTAATAACGCCACTCGTTTTCGGCTGTGAACCTTCCAATGCACATTCTTGGTAGGGTGAGATAGCGGGTGCGGCAGTTAGGGCACAACGTGCTTGAAAGTGGGCCACAGTACGGAGTGTACTCATCAGTAGGAAATGGATGGTGAACTGGAGACGCCATTAGAAGATTGGGAAAAAAGCAGTGAGAGCGAAAGTCATGGAGTGCGTGACTGACTGTACAGGAATGTGACAAAAGCTTGATATATGACTGAGATGCTGAAGCTAGTTGAGGGAAGGAGTTGTGTTGAAGTGAAAACCGAGAAATGAAAGAAACAATGACAACAAGTGCATGACGGATGTTGATGTTCGTAAAGTCGGATGTCCGAAAAGCCGAAAAAGCCGAAGGCTCCCTGAAGCGGTCTACCTTAACACAACTGACTGAATAAGTCTGGTTCAAACTGCACTCAGATTTTGGAAACAGTTTGAACTGGAGGAGATTTGAGAACAGTTTGAGCTGGAGCAGATACCTTGGAGAGGACTTTGTGAAGGAAGATTCGTGGACGGGATTCATGCAGGGGTTCATCCTGAAATAAAACACTGGAGCGAGTTTGCTGAAGCAAGTTGTCTGATCTATTTTGCTGGGGGAGGACTGGAGTGATTTAGCTGAACAGTTTTGGTTGAACGGTTCCGCTGGACCAAATTCCAAACAACGGGTGTGTTGAAGCAAGTACGGTGAACACAATAGCCTGGACGAAGAATCCTGGATTGGTATTATGAACGGTAGCTGCTGCATAGAACCTCGTGAAGGCATATGCCTGAACGTATTTGACTGAACATAATGTGCTGCACAGTACTGTCCGCCATCATCCGCCATCATCCGCCATCATCCCGCATCATTCCAGTGCTTCCATCGTTCACGGACTCGGATAGACTCGGATACGAAGACTGAAGCACTCGGGAATCAAACAAGCCTCGACGCGTCATTGAAGCTCCGCCTACTTACGTACGCATCAAAACCAATATCGATGCCATGGCCATCACCGCTCCAAACGTTGGAACTTAGCTGGTGTTTTCATTCTTTTTCTTTTTCTTTTTCTGTTTTAGCGATGTGAAATATGCGATTACCGTGCGTGTCCTGCTCATTGCGCTGTAACGAATTGCATGAGTGAAACAGGACCATGACGCGTCCGTTTCGTCCCAGTTCTGAATAACGGGCGCGGGGTGGGGCGGCGGAGCCTCGGTCGACGGTTTCACCTGGACCCAATCCCAATCTCCAAAATTCCTGACTGGACTCGGACCACCCTAATCCGTAAATTGCGGCCTCGCTCCAATTGCAAGGTCCAAGGGTACTACATACTAGTGGGCAGATTATCTTTGCCACGACTTTTTCGGTCCAGCCCATCATTTCAAAATTCAGTTGTCCATTTCCTTACTACAGATTCAGACGGAGAGCGATCCATCTTCAAACTATCGGTGGACACTGGAAACAGTGTTATGCAGTTTGTATGCAGTTGTAAAATTATTCTGAATCTACATTGTTTAATTCTAATGGACATGCTCGCAAGGATACTTTCAATATTCTCGAAAACCCCGAGCTGCTCCGAGTCCACTCCCCACAGCTCCTGCTCCAGATGCCACTGCGACCCCAGTTTTCGCCCAGTAAACTTGGAAGAACAGGCCAGAAGAGAGGCTGAGCCCTGAGGATTGGTGGGCGCCGACCGCTGCGAGCTGGAGCGAGCTGTACACGTCCTCCGGCGGACACAGCGCGGCCGGCGAGGAGGGGGCAGCGGGGTCCAGATGTGCGTGGTGATTCAGAAGCACCCAAGGCTCTAGAACCGAAGTGATTATCCGCTAACGCTTCCTGCCAGCACCAAAGTAGTGGCAAAAACGGAGTGGCCTGTCGCTAAAACTGAGCGGCATGGGAGTCACCGGACGCTGTGACAGAGCTGCGTAAGCCTCCCCTGATAGGGGGCAAGACAGCTGGCTGCCCAAAATCAGCACCACCGCCGTCAACGTCGCCAACGGCTCCGACAGGCAGCTGCTCAATGGTCCGAAGCAGAACAGACTCATCAGGTCGAATACTGTCGATGCAGCGTCAAGGGGTGTAAGTCACTGGAATAAAAGGGTCGCTCACGAAGCAAGGTGTCCACCCAGAATCAAAGCTGGCCTATGCATGCACTTTGGTCGGAAGCCGACGTATTCAAGGAGAAGTTTTACAAGATATCGGCGTTATGTCTGGTGAGTAGCAACCGCTCTTAGCCACGCGAAATCAACCAGGGAAAGAGTAGACTTACATGGCCGTTTGTACTTTCGTGATTCCGTTAGGTCCAAAGTTCTGCAGAGGATAGGCCTTATGGCCAACACCGTCACGTATTGTCCGCGCTGTTGATGAACGTACGTGACATCAGTGAGGCAGGTGCTTATGTCCGGTCGACTAGCAAGGATCTGGCTTGCGCTGGCAGAATAGATGTGCGAAAGGACAAAAGGGGCTCGAAAAACATAACCAGTCTTCGTAGAATCTCCTCCTCATCGGCCGGAATGTGTATGGACAACTTGATGTCCGTCCGTGGAGTTGTTTGTCTGATACCCTCCCCGGGACCGTTGGCGGAGAGCCAGATAGCGTACAGCGTGCAGAGGGGAAGGGAGAGACATTGCAGACTTTCGCATTGCAGGTGCGAGATGACGAGCGGTGTATAGTGATCCTGAACGATTGTCTTCAGAAAGATCACGTAGGACGAGGCTATAGAGGCTGAATCGAGCAAGTGGTGCTGTGCGTTTGGAAAAGTTTAGACCCGTGCCCAAGTAGTCTGTATTTTTTGGCGATTCCGACATACTGTAGGCTGATACTGGCCTCCAATGAGGATAATGGATGCATGAGATGGCGGGGTCGGCATAAGAAGAGATCAAGCGCTGACTAAGCTGAATCAAACTGATCTCGCGGCAAATCTCTTCCTCCACACCCCCATAGCTCTCTATGCCTTCTGTGCCAGCGGGCTCTACGGTTCCATCATCTATTCCATATATATGTACCTATAAACTATCTACCTGAATATTCTGAATGCCACTCCCACCACGGATCGTCGTATTTGGTCGAAACAAATAGAGAGTTAAAACTCCGCAGCCCGACTGCGTCCTGCACTTTCATGACTACGTTGGCCTACGTCCCGGTTCTCTGTCATACTTGACGCGACCCTGTAAACTATGGGAAATACACAATCCGGTTCAACTTTGACTCGCACGACGGCGGCGCTCGATTCATTTGTGGCAGAGTTGGGGACTGATATCATCTACGAGAAGAGGTACGTCGCCATATCTGCTCCTGTTTCTTTGCTAAACTTCGATTCTTAGCTTGGGATCTGCCCGCTTCCTCAAAACCGTGAAATGTCGCCACCACAATGGATATATGGTCGTAAAAATATTCATTAAACCTGACCCCGGGTTATCGCTTAGAAATTATCACCGAAGACTGAAAGGCGCGTTGTTTTCGTGGTGCCTTGGCTCTCTCTAATTCAAAGCAGCGGACCGCGAGGCCTTGACAGACATTGCCAATATCTACAACTACCAGTCCTTCGTTGAGACTGACAAGGCGGGGTATATCATTAGGCAATGGATAGCCAGCAATCTCTATGACCGTATCAGGTGTGTCGCATACGCCTTTTTTCTAGCTCCCTGCCTCATGGTAACTGCCCAGCACACGTCCGTTTCTGAGCATGATTGAGAAGAAATGGATTGCTTTCCAACTCGTGAATGCGCTACGCGACGCCCGCAACCGCAAGGTCTCCCATGGCGACATCAAGTCAGAGAACATCCTAGTGACCTCCTGGAACTGGGTCTACTTGTCCGACTTTGCCTCATACAAGCCCACCTACCTCCCCCTCGACGATCCTTCCGACTTCTCGTTCTTCTTTGACACGTCGGGCCGTCGCACTTGCTACATAGCACCTGAACGGTTCTACACAGCCGCGACCAACCCGGAAATCAGTGCCAAGAAGTCGAAGCTTGCAATGGAGGAGAGTGAAGGGAAGCGGGATGGCAAGGTTACCGAGTCTATGGACTGCTTCAGCGCAGGATGCGTCATTGCGGAGCTTTTTCTCGAGGGTGCACCGCTGTTCACGCTTAGCCAACTCTACAAATACAGGGAAGGAGAATTCAACGTCGACACTTATCTAGGCGCCATTGAAGATGAAGGTGTTCGGGTGAGTAATCGTCGTTCTTTAAGCCTGCGAACCATCATTATTCTCGACAGTAGAATGTGATTAAACAAATGATCAACCTCGAGCCCACTGCGCGGCCGACCTTCGATACCTTGTTGCACACGTCGCGCGGGACGGTGTTCCCCGAGTCGTTCTACTCGTTCCTACACAACTACGTCTCCTCCATCAACGATCTTCCGGCCCACTCGCCGTTTTCAACTACGGCCCCGTCAACAGCCGCCACGCCAGCCTCTATTGCGCCGTCGATATCCGGTTCGACCATCAGGCCCAGTCCATCCTTGGCCCTGAATTCTTCGGCCCTTCCTGGTACAGACCCGCCGCCAGACGCTCTTCCCAGCGACTCTGATCACAGGATGGATCGGATCTGGTCCGATTACGAAAGCGTCGAGCCGTATCTCGTCCCTGATGCGGTAGAAGAGACTGTAATGAATGTCAAGGTGGAGTACAATTCTTCAACGAGTATGTCCAGGCCTTTCCAGGTCAGCAGTATCTGTCCGCTGTCCAGTCTAGTTAACTCACAATACTTTAGGACATTATTCCTGTCGAATTGCACATTCCCAACCGCGATTCGAAGCTCAGAGGCGCTCTCCAGTCAGGCTCGCGCGCTGCGGAGGGTAATAATTCGCCTTTCTTGTGGAGACTGGATGTCTGAGCTCGTTGGTAGATGGACCCGCACTCATCATTTTGGCCCTAATAACGGCCAATATACGCGATTGTTCTCTTCCCAGCTCCAAAGTCAGAGCGCTAGACGTTTTCCTGGCGTTATCTTCCCACCTCACGGATGAAGCCAAGTTGGATCGCATGCTCCCCTACATCGTGGAACTTTTGCACGATGAGTCGGCAACTGTTCGATCTGCGGCGATGCGGACGATGCTACAGGTGGTGAGTCCTCTCTGTACCTCTCGTATCCCCCCCCCTTTGATGCAATCAACGTAGCTCATAATGGTAACGGTCATAACGCCGTCAAATGCGTCGATCTTTCCCGAGTATATCATCCCCAACATCAAGTATGTCGTCCAAGATCCAGAAGTTTCGGTACGATGCACGTACGCGCAGTGCATTGTCCAATTGGCGGATACTGCTGTTCGATATCTGGAGATGGGGCAGGCTCTGAAGGCTCACGGTACCTTCAAGCTATCGCCAGAAGCGCAAGAATACGACCAGGCGCGCTTCGAGGTAATTATGAAGCGCTATCTCATGGATCAACAATCAACGGCCTTATCTATAGGTTTCATACGACGCGAGCATGCAAGATCTACAGGCCAACGTCCAGGAGCACCTTTCGGCACTCTTGATGGACCCCTCGAGTGTCGTCAAACGGGCCGTTCTGCACGACATATCGTCAATGTGCATATTTCTCGGCAGGCAGAAGACCAACGACGTCCTGCTGAGTCACATGATAACTTATCTCAACGACCGTGACTGGCTGCTGCGCCACGCATTCTTCGAGAGCATCGTAGACGTTGCGGCTTGTGCTGGCGGAAGGAGTTTGGAGGAATACATCCTGCCGTTGATGATCCAAGCATTATCTGGTGAATATCTAGCAATACCCATCGACGAGTTTATGCTCATCGGACATTTTAGACGTAGAGGAGACCGTCGTTGCCAAGGTTCTGGCATCATTGACCAGTTTGTGCGAACTGGGTCTATTCCAGAAGATGCGCATCTGGGAGCTAATGAGCGCAACTCTCGGCTTCTTGTACCACCCGAATATGTGGATACGTCAAGGTCTGCACACATTGGTCTTAAACCATCTATTATTAATATCCTCCGCAGGCGCCGCTGCTTTCATTGCATCTGCCGCCGCGCATCTCCCTAGCAGCGACGTCTGGTGTATCCTTTACCCGTCTCTGCGCCACTTTTTGAAGTCGGACGTGGTAGTGCTTGACGAGCAAAGTCTATTGACCGCTATGAAGCCTCCTGTATGCGGTTCATCTTGTTAGCTTAGGACAACGACTAAACGACCTCTCAGCTTTCTCGGCAAGTGTTCGATGCTGCGGTCCAGTGGGCCATGAAATCGGAGAAGAGCACGTTTTGGCGAGGACAGCGTCGTATTACCACGAAAACAGAATCGCCTCGAGAGAGCGTTGTATCCCTACGGAAGACGGGTACAATATCACGGAACCCCAAGTCGGAGGAGTCAGCACCGACTATCATCCCCCTTATATGCCTGCTAACTCTTCGTTCGGCAGGGACGAAGCCCAACTAACCAAACTCCAGCAGCTTGGGATGACCTCAGCCGAAGAGACCAAACTTTTGGCAATGCGGGACTATATCTTGAAGCTCGCCAATGCTATCTCTAGGTTCGTTCCAGAAGTTGACAGTATCTGTTTGTCTCTGATCGACCGACTAGCTTTGCTTCTCGTCTGAGCTTTGACCAAGAGGCGGACAAGAACCTCAAGACTATCGGCGATGTCGAGCTACCCAAGCTTGGGGTCGTGCCTCAGACCGTGTTTCTCAAAGCGCGGTCCACTGATTTGGGTGCGCACCGCTCTCGCGGTCTCCAAGGGCGGAGGCCATCGGCACTTGGGACCCCTCTGCTTAGTCCTGCGCTTATGAGTCGCATGACAAGCGCTGAGCATAGTGGCGCACCTTTCGAAGACCTCCGCCGGCGACTAGCCACTATCAACGGCTCGACCTCATCCCTTGCTTTGTCACACACACCATCCCGTGAGCCACGGAGCGCGCTCTCTCCGATCGCCACAACGCCCACCGTCCCATCAGTTGGTGTTACTTCACCGATCGACCGGCCGGTTAGTCCGACCGACTCGGTTGTCTCCACCACAAACTCGACCACTTTCCGGCCCCTCAGCAGAATGCAGCTTGGCGGTACGGACAGTCAGAAGGCGGCGCCGGCGATCGGATCGTCCAAAATGACTGCCGTGGGGCTCTTGGACGCAAGATCCAAATTGCGTTCGGACGGATCTCCTGAACGGTCAGGCGATTCGTCGCCAATGTCCATGTCGATGTCGACGGCGACTATCCGGGGCCCATTCCGACAGCGCGTTCCGTCGCTGCAGCCCATTTCCACCTACGGTAAGTTGTCAAGCGGGTCGCGGCTTGTCGGTCATTCATATCCGCTTTCTAGACGGGCAAGAGGCAGGCATCAGCAACCTGCTGGAGAATCTGTACCTTGACAACAACCGCGAGTTGCAGCACGATTTCGGGCCCAAAGTTCATGAAGGCCCTGTCCGGCGGAGAAATGCAGTTAGACACAATTTTGCGCCTCGAGATGGCAGTACTCGTCAAACAGAAGCGACCTTGGTCGCACACCTCACCTCACATTCGGACGCTATAACGAGCCTCGCCGTTTCGCCCGATCATGTGTTCTTTGTATCAGCATCCGACGACAAGACGGTGAAAGTTTGGGATACTGCGCGGCTGGAGCGGAACGTTACGAGCAAACCCAGACATACTTACGGGCAACATCACGCTCGGGTCAAGTGTGTATGCATGCTCGAGAGCGTTCATTGTTTTGCGAGTGCGGCCGATGATGGGAGCTTACACATTGTCCGTGTCCACATTACCCAAGGTGGTGCACTTCCGAAGTATAATAAACTACAAGTCGTGCGAGGGCATCAGGTCGAAAACTCCTCCAAAGGCGAATATATCACATGTATGACCCATTACAACACAGGTAACACTAATTCCCTTGCAAAGCGTCCTCTATCAACTGAACAATCAAAGATACGTCTTCAAATCTCGTATACGCGACAACGCACTCAGTAATAACGGTCCTTGACCTCCGGACAATGAGGGTCGTGCAAACTATGGAAAACCCAAGGCATCACGGTCCGATCACTTGCCTTTGCATCGACCGCAAACGGTCGTGGATCGTTGTGGGGACCTCCACAGGTGTTTTGACGCTTTGGGATCGGCGGTTCGGCCTGTTGTTGAAGAGCTGGCATGTGGGTGTCGCTTCAACCGGTAGATTCGTCCGAATACATCAGTGTGTCGTGCATCCGTCGAAAGGGCGAGGCAAATGGGTCATGGTCACTGTAGAAGCCCCGAGACGGACAACGGACCGTTCCTTCACCAATCTGGTAGAAGTCTGGGACATCGAAAAATCAGTCCTCGTAGAGACGTTCATTACTCGAACCTCGGGCGAGACGGAACCGGTCCCAGACCCGCACGAACTTACTGGTGTTGACGCGGACATAAGCCCGGCAGCGGCTATTGCTGCCCTGGTACATTCGCGACAGAGTGTCATCGACGCTGCAAGCAAACGCCGACGGCCGTCGTCAACAAGCACTTTCCAGGATGAGCTACTTCCTCCTCCAGCACCGGATGTCCGTGCTTTGATTGTCGGTCTCGATTTTGGCGGCCATACGGGCGTATATAGATCAGACATGACCGATGCAGTCCCGGACTCCGGGCATGGGCGCAGGGGATTCATGATAACGGGGTCGGAGGATCGTAAACTTCGATTGTGGGATTTGAGTCGACTGGAACGTACGACTGTCCTGAGTGGCCTGGAAACGGACAACGAAAGACCGTCTTTCAGGTACTTGATAATTCGTTCCCTCTAATAACTGCTCATCATATTCACAGCACCTCTTCCACCGGTACTGCGTCCACTTACGTGGAGACATGGCCCAGCTCTCCTTCTGCGAGTCAGAGCAATCGGCCCGCCCAACGGATGTCGTTGATTACACACAACCAACAGAATCTGTTGAAGTCGCACCAGGATGTTATCACAGCCCTTACCTGTGTAGATTCTCCATTTCGTGGTGGAATCGTGAGCGGAGATCGCGCCGGCGTGATCAAGATATGGAGAGTCGAGTCCGGTGGCACATAATAAACTAATGTTGTACAGTATATAATTTTAGAGTGGAGGTTAAGTAGGACGCCATGTGTTTTGGAGATTTTCGCAAGGCGGTTACCTCGGAGTAGAAACAAGTCAGAGAGCACATACCATCCAGACGTCCCTCCAACGTCCCAAATTCATACTCGTAGGTAAGTTGTTGCTGAGTACAAACTGGACGCGTTCCATCCTAATAAGTATGCCTGGACGGAAGTTAGACTGTCGAAACCAATATTTCTCCGATTGGGGGATTCCGTGGGGCTCAACGCGAGTCATTGATTAATATTTCCTCCTTGCTACTACTACTAGTAGTCGGCAAGTTGTCGGTGACTAGAAATCGAGTCACGTTCGAGCTTTATATGCTGGGCCGAAGGTTCCTCAGTCGAATCCAGCCACTTCTACCGTCTCATTGCCACGTCCCTACTTACCGCCCTCGTCTGCTGATCATCAGAGCAATGACTACCCCAGTCGCGTCCTCTTCCGATCCACCGAAACCGCCTGCACAAGACGCGAAAAAGCCGAAGGATACCAAGGAGAAGAAAGCAAAGCCCGGCGCGACATCCTCGTATCCACTGGAGGTTTGCCCCGATCTCCGATAGAGACGCCGGCATGCTGAAGGAATCGAACAGCTGCAGCCTCGTCCCGCGTTTTTCGACCATCGTATTCAGATTTTCGATAAACTCAAGGCGGAACACGATGAATTCGTGAAGGGTAAACACGCTAGTTGTGCCTCCAATCTTCCATTCTTACACCCGCCTTCCAGCGCAGCCTCGGGATGAAATAGTTATCACGATGCCTGATGGATCGGAACGTAAGGGAAAGAGCTGGGAGACCAGTCCGATGGACGTCGCAAAGGAGGTTTCGAAATCTTTGTCTGAGAGAATTGTCATTGCCAAGGTACGTTACATTGGCATCGGTCTCCGAACCCTACAAGACACCCTCAGGTTAATGGCGAACTTTGGGACTTGGAGCGTCCTTTGGAAAGCTCGTGCAAGCTGGAGTTATTGGACTTCGAACACCCCGAAGGCAAGATGTGCAGACTCGACCCCAAAATACCGCTAATTTTGCGAAATAGGAAAGAAAGTGTTCTGGCATTCCTCTGCCCATGTATTGGGTGAAGCTGCTGAGCGGCATTATGGATGCCATCTATGCCTCGGACCCCCAACGGATGAAGGGTTCTTCTACGAAATGGCAATAGAAGATCGGTGTGTCTCTTCAATCCTATCATTCTGCTCTGCATATTTATCTTCTGAGAAGCCCTGTATCTGCGATGGATTACCCTGCTCTCGAAAAAGTTTCCGAAAGTGCCGTCAAGGACAAACAAAAATTCGAACGACTTGTTGTTAAGAAAGAAACGTTGCTCGAGATGTTTGGTGTATGGGGCCCCAAATCCTTCTCAGCTCGATCTGACTGGTTATCTCATAGTACAACAAATATAAGAAATATCTCATTGAGACTAAGGTGCCTGATGGTACCTCCACGACTGTGTATCGATGCGGACCGATGGTCGACTTGTGCGTTGGACCGCACATCCCTCACACCGGCAAGATCAAAGCGATGATGATTACAAAGGCATCTTCCTCCTCCTTGTCTCTGAATCATTATTTACATCAGCTCAGAACTCTTCTTCGTATTTCCTCGGCGACGCAACCAACGATTCCCTCCAACGAATCTATGGTATCTCGTTTCCGGACAAGAAGCAACTCACAGAATATAAGGCGTTCCTTGCCGAAGCTGCAAAGCGAGATCACAGGCGCATCGGAAAGGTAATGCAGACCTTTTTTCGTTCGACGTGGGACCGACTTCTCCGGAAAGGACCAAGAGCTATTCTTCTTCCATGAAATGAGCCCCGGGAGCTGCTTCTTCCTCCCCCACGGCACTCGGATATACAACACGCTTATTGAGTTTATGCGGGTAATTCGCCTTACAAATTCTCTTATCTTCGTGTTCATGGCTATTTTGGTAGTCCGAATATTTCAAACGAGGATACCAAGAAGGTGAGTTGGCGAATGCAAGACACAAATTGCGAGGCTGATATACATCAGTCATCTCCCCAAATATGTTCCACAGCAAACTTTGGGAGACTTCGGGCCACTGGCAAAACTACAAAGACGACATGTTTACCCTCAACATCGAGAAAGAGAACTGGGCTCTGAAGCCAATGAACTGCCCTGGTCATTGCCTCATCTTCGGATCCAGGGATCGCAGCTACAGGGAACTTCCCATCCGCATGGCGGAATTCGGTATCATCCACCGAAATGAAGCCTCGGGAGCATTGACAGGTTTGACCCGCGTTCGCCGGTTCAATCAGGACGACACCCACGTCTTCTGTATGCCGAGTCAGGTGAGTTCCACTTCTGACCCATGGTGTACTTTGCCCAATGATGTGTGTGCATTAGGTCGAGGAAGAAATTTCCGCGCTATTCGATTTCATGCAACAAGTCTACGGCACTTTTGGATTAGACTTCCAGCTAGAGCTGTCCACCCGTCCTGATAACTTTTTGGGAGAGATCAAGACATGGGATCACGCAGAGGACGTATGTCTCAATACCTGAATCTTTCACGTTCCGTACTAACATTACATCAGCAATTAAAAAAAGCGCTGGAGAAACAGTACCCTGGGAAGTGGGAAATCAATCCTGGGGACGGCGCTTTCTACGGTCCCAAGATCGACATCAGCGTTCGGGACAGTCTCCGTCGCTCGTTCCAGTGCGCGACCATCCAACTCGACTTCCAGCTCCCCGAACGCTTCGACCTCAAGTTCCGTGGCGAAGACGTCAACAATCCTGAATCACGCCCAGTGATGATCCACCGCGCTATCCTAGGAAGTCTCGAGCGATTCATCGCTATCATTACCGAGCACTTCGCTGGGAAATGGTACCTTCTCCCGCTCCCACCACGCCAACATCATCTGATCCGCTTTTCCTTACTAGGCCATTCTGGCTCTCTCCGCGCCAGGTCCTCGTCATCCCTGTTGCCGTTCCTTACGTGCGTATGTCAACTCTTTACTTGAGACAGAGGCTGACTGCGGTGTTGATATACAGAAAGATTATGCTTCGAAAGTCTGCGAGCGGCTCCAGTCGCTTGGGCTTTTCGCCGACATGGACAACGGTGCGGACACGCTCCCGAAAAAGGTTCGTAACGGCGAGATTGCGCAATACAATTTCATCCTTGGTATGTCCGCTGGCGGTCTGTCGGACTCTACCGCTAACCATGCTTCTTAGTCGTTGGAGAGGAGGAGATGACTTCCGAGTCCGTGAACATACGGAATCGGGACGACGTCGGGAGCAAAGTGCGGGCAGAGATGATGCCCCTCGACGAGATAGCTACCAAGCTGTTGGCACTGAAGAGCAGCCGGAGTTTACATAACAAACTTTAGACCGCCGAATCCGTATATTTACGCTGAATGTAATTACGACTGGATTAGCATTGTACAGTGAGCTCAGTGTGTGTTTGCTCATATCCCTCGGGTCAAGCTTGCCCGCTGATGATCGGGTCAACCACTGCTTCGGAGGACGAATGAGTAAGCTTACCAATCCTTCGACAGTCGCTCGTTCAAGGGGTGGGAGCTCGTTGATCTGGGTCGGCGTCAAGTTCAAGACGATTTGATATAGTGTCTGTTACTAAATGAGGGTGATGTTAGGCGGTGAGGATTTGCGAATTTACCTGTGCATCGGGATTGTCTCCCCCACCGCCCTTGAGCATTTGGAGTAGCGGCTGGAACGTAGACTGCTGTGGTTGTTGCGGGGGAGCCATCTGCTGAGACATCTGTGGGGGCATTTGCTGCTGTGGAGACATCTGCGACTGAGGAGGACCCTGGAGGCCTCTGTAGTATGGCGGCATCGGCTGCATGTTGGGCGGCATGCCGGATGGCATCCCCGGTGGCGGATGGCCGTACATGCTTGCGGGAGGTGGACCGGGCATGGGCATCATACCCTGCACGGGCTGGGGTTGTTGTAGGCGGGGCGGCGGCTGGGGCGGATACGACTGATGTTGCGGGTGCATTTGTGGCGGCGGAGCAAAGTTGTGTGGTGGTGGCGGCGCGTGCTGTTGCATGTGCGGTGGCGGCATGGGCCGTTGGGAGCTTGCTTCAACCATGCGGTGGAGGACATCAGCAGGAATAATATTGCTCGTTATCAAGCCCATGAAGATCGCGTATGCTAACTGGGGGTTATGCGCTAGCAACTGCTGGGCTTGTTTTGGGTGTGTAATTACAAAAGCCTGGTTACGGGGCTTGATGAAGTGCACGCAGAAAGAGTCGTGGATAGTGTACCTTCATTTGGGCGAGGACTTCAATCAGTTGGGACTCTGACATTTCTTCGGCGAGGATGCGCGTGATGGCCCCCTGGGCGGTGTCGCCGGGAGCAAGAGAGTTGCCGGGTGGGATGGCGCTGAGAATTTCACTGCCTTCTGGGCCACGATGCTCAGTACGCCATTGTGATCGTGGTTCAGCGGGGCCAGGAGCGCCACCATCCATGAGCTCGCCTCTCACGGTGGTTTTGCCTTCGAGAAACGGGTCGGAGTCTGCGAGATCGATGCGCAAAGGGCGGCCGCCCACGTCGATATTATTCAGATTTCGGACAGCGGAGGCAGCAGTGTCGTGGTCTAAGACACGCGTATCCACACAGATAGGAAAGGCACGATGTGAGGTGGGCGTTCGATGGGGCACGATTTGACGCAGGATTTTGCAGTAAATTCACAAAGGCAATTTGACGATGATTGGATTTGGGTGTTGAAAGGGTCGTGGTCAGAGGAGCAACAAAGTCAAAGATTACAAAAAGAAAAAATGATGTACCCGCAAATTCGCAGAAGCCGTAACCTTTTGGCTTGCCTGTATCTCGGTCGAACACAAGTCTGAAGGGTGATGTTTATCGTAAAATAGCCGGTGACGAGCCTTGAGTACCTGAAACCAATGACTTGGCCAACAGACTTGAAAACGTCGATAAGTGCTTCCTCGCCCATATTGTAAGGAACATTGCCAACTACTCCAAGATTAGCCATGCACGGACAACGCGACGGGACATGCCGAAAACGACTTTGCTCATAACTTGGAGGCGTTGGGGAGTCGCGATGAAAAGTGGTTGAGAGACAGCGAACGTGACAAAAGATCTCGTCCCAATCAGGCAGTTTCGGGACTTCGGACCTGAAAGACCCTGACAAGCACGACCAACTAATTGTCGGTCCAGGTCTAATACGGCCCGATCTAATGCTTTTCTCTCTATCTCGCTCTCTCAAAAAAAGCGCTTTCAAGTTCAGGTTCAAACCTGCGTATTCGAACTCCCTGACTATTGTTCCGCAATCGTGTACTCTTGCAGCTTGCTATTGAATCATGGTCTCTGCCTCGACGCGTCCCCTGGATCTCCGAGTCTGCACACTGCGGATTGCTCTAGACGCCGCGCACAGTCACCTACACTCTTTCTCGGGACATCCTTGCACCTGTCAGGCCGGGCCTCTCGGTCGAGATGAGAACGGAGTGTTGCGGCCGGGGCTCAGCGCCCCACGTTCGGGCATACGCGTCGCTTTATGTGCCGCCGTGCGTCCGGACTCTGGAGGGTTTCACGTGCATCCAGTTTCCATTTGCTGCGGAATGTCGAGCCAATCCTTTCGCAGCCACAGCCGCAATGTCATTCTCGGTCTCTGCTGACGATTCCAATGCGGTGCACGTATTGCTCCGTTCCGTCTGTTGAATCATCCTCAGGGTGCGTCTCCATGCCCGAATTACGCAGCTGTCTGCATTGGTTCGTATGTTCAAGATGACTCGTGCGCGGACATTCCGGATGAGTCGATCGGCAATTGCCGGCCAACTATAAAAGGAAGCAAGATCTGTGATGATGTGGCGACTATTCTTCTCCCCGTCTAGCTACATGTCTCATACTCCATCCTCGCCACCAATCTCCGAAACAAATTCCACTCAGCGCGACCAAGCTCTCCAATCTATCCTTGCGATATACCAGGCATATCGCCTTGGCAGACTTCGTAGAGTCCCTACCCCGACAGCCCCCTTTCGGCCCAGGTACGTATCTATTTAAAACCCTTTCAAGCGCAAAAACTGACGCATACCCTTATCAAGGATGGAAGTATATAATGACCCTGATTTGCCGAACGTCATCGTCACATTTGAGCTTCCTGGCGTGCGGATTTCGGACGTCTCGATTACAGTGCCAAAGCCAGGGATGCTGTTGATTCAAGGCGACCGCCGCCCCCGGTATGGTCGCCCCCGGGCGCATCCCTCCGTGCGCGGCCATCAGGAGACTGAGACTGTGGATATGGATGTGGACTCCCAAACTTCGGGTCATACACAACTCGATACGCGGTACTTTCCCTGCCAAGAACTGCGATACGGATCATTTCGTCGTGCCATCCATTTGCCTTCAGGTGCAGATGTAAGTTCCTCTTTCGTATCCCATCCTCATCGCGGTCTTATCCAATCCTCAAGTTTGTATGCTGATTACTTGCCCACAGGCATCATGTATCAAGGCAAACCTCTCCGAAGGCCTCCTCACCGTGTCTTGTCCGCGTTCTCCAGCGTCACCCAGGCGGGTTGCGACTCCCGAGCGCTCTCCAATTGAACATCCAATCTCGTCAGCCCGTGCGGACCCGGGCGATTCCACTCATGTATCTACATCTATAGCTGTAGCGATATTGTAATCATAATGCAACCCCCGCTCATTTTCAGCCGAATTATTCTGCATCTCTCTATATGCCCATGACCATCAGCTATCTCCACGGGTCCGCCGCTCGAAAGAATCGACGTCTGAGGCGATATCGGTGGAAAGACGCCACAATCTAGTAACAGAAGAACAAAGCCTCGTAGCCCTAGATTCCAGTCATATGGCACAATATGAGAGCCAGCCAAGTAAGTAGTTTGATTGCAGCTGGTAGCCCACAGCACTGCTTCAACGTTAACGTCTGTGAGTCGGGCCATTTTATCGGACCTCACCCAAATGGGTAAGTAGGTAGACTGACACGCGCGTAACCGTGTGATGTTGGTCCATAGCAATAGAGATCCTGAGACTTCGGAAGCGCTCAGCCTATGACTCACTTTGGCGCTGGAACCTGGAAAAGAGGAAACTGCCTTTTTCAGACTTGAGGATGACTCGGATTGATGAGATCCGGAGAGTCGCAACGGGCCCGATCGCGTTCTTTGCCTGTATGTGGCTACGCCGGGATCAGATGACCGAGTCAAGCCCAAGATGATCACGATCATGATGCATCGGCGCGCCTTGAGGTCCTAACGACTTGTCGACTCCGACCTTTTCGTGTCCGGCTCTTGGCTTGTTCTTGGGCTTGCTCGTATTATACCCACCCGTCACCAGTACATTGCCTCGTGCTCTTACGGTGTTCATCTATCTGGGCTATCGAATCCGTCCCACGTGTGATAACTCTTGTCTGAAGCAATGGCTCAAAACAACTACATCCAGGTAAGTTGAGCGCCTTGCTCAGTGTCTTTGCGCGCTTTGACACTTTGTCGATCTAGCTCGAGAAACTAGGTGCACATCCCGGTCCAATTGTGGTAGAATCTTCACTAATATCGTTTGCACTAGGGGAGGGTACTTACGCCACAGTGTTTAAAGTGCGCTTACTCGTACCATCCAAGATAGCTCTGCTTCCTTACCTACTTCCAGGGTCGCTCCAAGACGACCAATGAGATTGTTGCGCTAAAAGAGATTCATCTCGACGCGGAGGAAGGCACCCCATCGACCGCCATCCGCGAGATCTCTCTCCTCAAGGAGCTCAAGCACATCAACATTCTGCGGTTGCACGATGTTATACACACTGAGACAAAGCTCATCCTTGTCTTCGAGTTTTGTGAGCAAGACTTGAAGAGATACATGGACCAGCATGGGAACCGTGGGGCGCTCGAACCCAACACCGTCCGGAGCTTCATGTTCCAGCTGCTCAAGGGCACCAATTTCTGCCACGAGAATCAGGTCCTGCACCGGGATCTGAAACCGCAGAACTTGTTGATCAATCGGAAGATGGAGCTGAAGCTCGGGGACTTCGGTTTGGCGAGGGCATTTGGGGTGCCTGTGAACACATTTTCGAATGAGGTTCGTCTCGTCCCTCGACGTCCAGGTTCTCCTTCCCGATGCTCTCGAAGGTCGTGACACTGTGGTATCGGGCGCCGGATGTACTGCTAGGTTCCCGAACGTACAGCACCTCGATAGACTTGTGGTCATGTGGTTGCATCTTCGCAGAGATGATATCCGGAATCCCTCTTTTCAGAGGAAAGGATAACAACGACCAGCTGTTACACATCATGAAAATATTGGGGACCCCTTCGCACCAACAATTGTCGAAGATGCTCAAAGATTCGGTGAGTCACGGTCGGCTCTCATTGCTCCCTTTTCGAACTAATTTGGTGGCAGCCGGAAATTGTGCTCAAGGACTTTCCACCTATGCCGAAGGCGAATCTCGCGCAGGTCATACCCAAAGCCTCCCCATTAGGTATATGACATCTTGTCCCTTTATCGTCGTGCCCGCTCACGAAATCGTGGCAGCTCTGGATCTCCTCGAGCGATTGTTGAAATTTGATCCCTCGGAACGGCTATCAGCTGCGGACGCCTTGTCGCACCCATACTTCACGGAGACGGCAAACACCGCGCCCAAT
Source organism: Mycena belliarum (assembly GCA_029282135.1). Taxonomy (NCBI): domain Eukaryota; kingdom Fungi; phylum Basidiomycota; class Agaricomycetes; order Agaricales; family Mycenaceae; genus Mycena; species Mycena belliarum. The sequence goes on along the minus strand of JARJCN010000103.1, from coordinate 67,742 downwards.
CCCCCGGGCTCCATGCCTCCGCCCAACTTCAATTTCCCTCATCCGAATCGTCACCAACAGCCGCAGCACCAGCAGCAACATCCAAACGTTTTGCAGTCTCGAGGCAACCTGCAGCCGCAACAGGCTCATCCCCAGTACGGCCTTCCCGTTCCTTCCATGTTCATTCCGCGGCCTCCACAGATGCAAAACACTGCACAGCAACCACAAGTCCAACCCCATACACAGGCGTACTATGGCAGCATGCCGCCATATAACGCTGGACCGCAGTACGGTCATGGGCACGGCATGTAGCGATCGTCTATCTCCGTCCTTTGTAAGCAGCGATCGTCTGGAATTGTTTTCATAGATGTAGCTCATGCTGTATCACTAAATATCAAGTTTGCCCTCCACCCCGATAGGGAATCCGGCAGGTTCCGCTCAGGGGTTCCATTCAAGCGCAACACGGGAATATCTTCGCCCACGTCTGCGAGTGTGTCAGTGGACGAGCGGGCTGTGGGACAGGCAGTATTCACCTGCTTCGCCTCATCCATGCCAGCCTGCGCGCGCGCCTTCGCGGCGTCGTATTCCTCGCCCGCTGTCGCCTGCAGTTCCTCGTGGTTCTCTTTCACGTACTCCTCTGTGTGGCCGCCGGCCTTGCTTGCCACGCCCCCCGCGTACTTCTTCCCCACATGTTTCGCAAGCGAGTCTTCACGCTGGGGCTCTGGCCGACCTGTCTGCGCTGCGCCGCGTTAGCTGAACGGCCAGCAGCGTGTGTAAGGAGCACGAACACATCTGCGGGGTTCCGCTGGGTTGTTGGAGGTGCGACATGGCTCAAATCAAATAACGAGTGTGGTGTGAGTGAGTGGAGGGGGAGGGGCGGGAGGGTGAAGCCTCGAGCATTCTCCCCGTTATATGCTCTTTGGACAAGATGTTCCTGAATAATTAAAATTTGGGATCGAGTACATTCGATCATTCTCGTGTCAAGTATTCTTTTTTTCCGTAGGCAACAATCAACATGCACGATTCGGACGTGTCGCTGTGCGTCATTCGGTTTCTTTCATGCGTTGAATATCTATACATTTTTCTTGACGTACGGTCGCCAGCGAGTTCTGTTTACTTTTGCCATAGGCTGCGAGTTAGGGGAGTCATTTTTTATCTCGGCAGGTTCAGGGGCGAGGCAGGAACAGTCAATTACACTCCTGTCTGCCCTCAGGGATTTATGACTCTAACAACATCGCCTTGAAAATTATCACATCTTGCCCATTGAACCCCAAATTGAAGACATACCGTCGTGTCACTTGCTAGTCTTATCACAGTCCCCGTCTATTAGGTACATACCATACATAGTCAATAAATACGGAGCGGTCTCTAAGCCGCACAACACCCGAAGATCTTTGCGAGAAAATTCTGCATCCCTGGGTTGTGAACATCTTTTCGAATGAGGCGACGAATGATTGACGTACAGCTTTTGCGTCCTCAACCGCCGCCTGCGCGCGCTCCTTCTCGGCATTCAGTTCGGCTTGGGCCTGCTGCTTTTTCTCGTCGAGCTCTGCCTGTGCGCGCTCTTTTGCCGCTTGCGCCTGAGCCTTGGCCTGCGGAGACATAGATTAGCAAATCAAGGGACTGGAGGTTCAGATGAAAAGAGCGTAGCGGGCCGGAAACCCTAACGAACCTCGTCGATTTCAGCTAGGGCTTGCTCCTTCGCGTCGTCGATCTGGGCTTGTGCGTCGTCGAGCATGGGTTGCATGTTGTCTTTGATGTAGTCGACGGTCTGCGAGCCTGCCTCTTCGGCAGCGCTGTCCAGATACATCTTGCCCAGGCCGCGCGCGCTGAGAGACCCTTCACCCTCACCCTCACTGTGTTCTGCGTTTATATGATGGTCAACCGTGCACAGGACTCGATGGCAGAAAACTTACTCGTCTGGCTGGGCTGGCGTAACATTTTGAGATATTATAATGGTATAAAGGGTGCTTGAGGTATGTGGGTGGGACGGGGTGGGCACTTTGCTTGAACCCGCTGGACTGCTCCAGTATAAATACTCGCGTTGGTCGCCCTCGTGCGTCACAGCATCCAGTGTCTTCCCATGCCCGACCTAACGTTTGCTAGATAGACGCGCAGCGCCCAACGTTGAACTGTCGCACTTGAGATGCTCGATGGGCACGACAAGGCGGTCTTCAATGGTGGAGATGATCGACTCAGCGTCCAACAGTGGTACTCATTGAGTATCACTCTCGAGACACGGAGTTGGCGTGGATGTGAGGTGGAGGATTTGCGTGGACGATGTGGCAGGCCTACCATGCTTGAACGTCGTGATCATCATCTGGGTGAAAAAGAGGGCCCTATGGCATATTTCCGTCAGGAAACGGAGCCACTCTGTTCGGTTTGTTGCTCGTCATTTTTCGTAAGCAGGTCGGGGCCGCCGGGCCCCGGGGTGGATGAAATTTTCGGCTCCGGCCCTAAGTCCGACGCGGCCCAAGCACGATCATAGGTTTCTGGCGATTTCTGGCTTTTCACGGGACTGTGAGTCAATGTCTAGCAGCTGTCGGCCTTTCTTGTTCGACATTCTCTGTCTCTGTCCTGTCCAGTTATTTTTGCACAGTGCCAGAAATAAGCCTAGAATCTAATCTGATTTTTTTTTTTTGAAAATCGCAAGCGTCGCTTAAGCGCCCGCTGCGGAATCATAGTAGAGAATCACTGGTGGCATGCGCAGCTCGCCGCAGGCAAACTTGACAGTCGTGGGAGAGATTGGGGAGAGGCAAGAGTTAGGGTGGCCAGGAGGGGAGTGAATAGCGTAAAATATTGAAGGTTGAAGGTTGGACACTGAGCTGCCTGAGACCAAGGTGGGACTGCAACAGGGTGACCTGTCAAGATGTTTTGTCCGGCACCGCCACCAGCTTCAAATGATCGCCCGATCAAATTAACCGAAGCGAACGAACCAATGTCTTTTGGCGGCGAGTGGCAGCGACCACTTTCTGCCACTTGCCACCATGTCACCCTCACCCTACGACCGCCCGTACCCTGACCCCCGCTCTCTCTCCTCCACCGCCATCTTTGAGCTCGATGGCCATTCCGTGAAGAACAGGGCACCGTCGAAAGCTTCTAAGCGCATAAGAGGCGAAATCGCCTGCGCAGAGTGCCGCAGGCTGAAGATCCGCTGCGACAGGACTGTGCCTTGCTCTACATGTGTCAAACGGTGCGGTTGTATCTCCCCTTGGGCTCGCGTTGATCCCAAACATTCTGTATCCCTACGCAGCGGCTGCGGAGCCTTGTGTCCGAATGGTCAGTTTCTCAAAGTTAGAAATCTAGCATCTCTCTTATGGACTCGTCTGCAGGTACTGTCCCCCCCGGCGAAGGAAGTCGCTTCGTTTTGGCGGCAACGGATCACCTTCACCAAAAGTTGACGCGAATGGAAGCACGAATGCACGCGCTCGAGGATGCTCTGGCAATATTGCACGCGACGGATTCGGATAATCCTCACCCACTTCTCCTTTCGCGCGATTACGACTCCGACGAGGATCAAACAGAAGACGAGCCCACATTGAATCTCAAAGCAGTCTCTGAGGAACCCTCACAAGAATCGACGCTCGCAGATGCTCTCGGCTCCTTACATATTGATTCCGAGGGTGGCTCTCGCTTCTTCGGTCCTTCTGGTGGATCTGAGGTCAGAACAGATTTTGCAAGTATTCCTACACATAGCTAACACGATCTCTAGAGTTTACTCCTGGCAAGTCTCCGATCATACCACGCGAATCTGCGGGATGCTCACGGGAAGCACAGCAAGCTAAGGGAATGGAGGCGCTCTCAAAATCAGGTCCCTTTAGAACGAGAGACCTGGATCCAAGTTATCTCCCACCCGAAATCAATCAACTATGCCGGACGTTTCCCTTCCGGCCTCCCGGAATTCCCCGCAATTCGGTCCAGGAAATGATCGAGAGTTTCCTTCCACCACTGGAAAGGGCCATCATCTTGTGCGAGACTTTCCTCGAGCACCTCTCGTGGATGTGTCGCATTGTTTCTCGGCGACAGCTCATCGAGGAACTTATTCCTGCGATCTACAAGCAAGTGCGAGCTACTTATGGTCCACACGAGCTCGCACTGCTCCTCATCACCCTCGGTATCGGTGCTCTGGTCGACCTCGACCTCCTTCCGTATAATTTAGAATCGCAGCATTACTACCGGCTTGCTCAGGCGGCGCTCACCCTCCAGTCCGTGATGACAGAACCATCTGTCACTACCATCAAGGTATGCTCTTCGAAGCTGATAAGCGCATCGTAACTTATCAGAATCAAAGACTTTGCACTTGATGAGCATTTACAACGGGTTGAGCGGCAAGGAGGCCAACATGGAGGCATCATACGGACTCCTTGACATGGCAAGTCGAGGGGCGCTGACGGTATAGTTATCTTCTGTTGTGCTTTGTTCACGGTTCATTGACCACCTAGCTAGACTGGCTTGCGTACGTGACAAGGTTACTGTGCTCGTGTTCTTCCTAATCCAGACTAGATCTCGACCCGTCAATGTGGGGGTTTGCAGGGAGGGAGGCATACGAGCGACGCATCTACTTCTATAACCTGCTGGTTGCTGTTCTCTGGCAGGTATGCGTTGCATCCAGGGGCTGGTTCTCGGGATACTTATCTTGCGACTGATGTCACATCGTTTCTGATCAGAGCATGGTCACTGGCCGGCCGCCCACTATCCTGTCTGTTTACGTCGACTGCAAGCTTCCCACGGAGCGGGAGGAGCACGAGTACAATAATGGCGCCCCCCCTGTTGGCTGTGCGTCATGCAATCCTAGACCATCCGTCGGCTGACTCGATTTCCTTCGCAGTGGGTGTATGGGGCCACATGGCCACACAGGAATGTCTACTTCCCATTGTTCACGCGACAATGGCTGTCAAAGCTCCGAGCTACGAACAGGTCCTGCGTCTCGACCGGATAATACGGAACTTTGCGCAGCCGACTGCTAGTCCGGTGGGTGAGCGGACAGCCATATCAATGAAGAAGTTCGTCGGCTTCCCCTTTCGATCTTATGACGAGTCTTTGAACGGCGCCTCCAATAGTTTCATTCGCTCCCATTATATGGACCTGAGTAAATTTTATGCGTTAGTCCCATTATTGCGCTCTCAACGGTTGTACACAGTGCTTCTCTTCCTGCATCGCGCATTTTTCGCGCAGGTTATGATCGAGGATGCCGCAGATCCGATGAAGAGCCCCTACGCGCATTCAGTACTTGCTGCTTATCAGGGCGCGTGCAGCGTCCTGGATCACACTTTGGAGCAGTTCACAAAACGACCGCTGCTCGTTTCTCGGGTTTGGCGCATCTGGTCACTCGCATTCTCCGCCGCAGTAAGACTTACGCTTTCATCTTGTTTGCACGGCTAATTGATGTGCTAGGTTGTCGTCGGGACGCTTGCGATCCGTGGCATTAACCTCCAGCTCAACCCGCTGCCGCTAGAAAAGTTCCAAACCGCATGCAACATGTTCCGCAGTGCGGCGGAGACGAGCAGTCGGGCTGCCCGTGCACTAGTTTGTCTTGATTTCACTCCGCAGTTTGCGTGCTTATCGGTCCCGCTAGCCTGTCCTGCAGACCATGCTGGCCAAGGCCTATCACGCACGGCAGCTACATGCCGGGGAGCCGGTTCCCGTCGCGTCCCCGGACGACGAGATCTCGATTTTTGGTGGCCGCGCTGGCGCGGTCGTCCACTCCTCACCCGCCTCATCCTCGCCATCGCCAAAACGAAAAGAGTCTCCGTCGGTGCCTTCGCACTCCCGCCAGGCGACGGTGACGCAGGCGACGATGCGGCCACCACGCGCGTCTGCGCCTGCTGCCCCGATGACGATACCAGAACCACCACTCTCGGCGTTCGGACCCAGGAACGGCGCGGACCCGCAGCAGAGCTGGGAGGGCCTGTTCCGCGAGGCACCGGGATCTTCATACGGGATGCAGGAGAACCCGATCGACGGCGGCGCGATGGACGACCGGTGGTCTTCGTTCATGCATAGCTATGATATCTTACAGGTGGACGAGCCACAGCCGCTCACTCCACGCTTGATTTGAGATTAATGATGGGGATATCATATGTATGGATCGCGAACTAATAAATTAGACTTTGCATTGTATGATGGAGTCCTTCTCCTCCGTACGGCGTCTGGGTACCCAGTAGGAGGAGTAGCGCTCCGTGGCGAGGTGCAAAGAATGCTGGAAAGACCGGAGATGTGGAGTGCAGATGCAAGAGCTGGAGCTCTGGAGATGATACATACAGGCAGGAAGAATATATGTGTGATGCAGCTGCGACTGGTTAAACATGGCATGAAGCAGGAATGGTAGAAGCATACTTCATGTTGTTTGCGCAGGAGCGGCGGGCGCTAACGGAGGCGTAGATGTCGGAACAGGTTCAGCGGAGGGTTGAGTAATCTTCATGGACTCCGAAGGTGCAGGCTGGGACGTTTCGGTCCTCAAGTTCGCCTTGTCCTTGTCCCACCTGTCCATCGAATCCTCGTTGAACGAGTCGTTGCAGCACGACCCGCAGCATCCGTTGAGCCTTCTGCCGCCTCTACCTCCATACGAACCCATGTTGCACCAGCTCGATAACGCGGAGAACCCGCATAGACCTGCACAATCCTTGCAGTTAAGACGCGCTGTGGCCACACCCGCGAGCAGTGGACGTACAGCAGATTCCACAGCACGCGGCGCCAGCTTCTTCTCCACCGTTCATTATGGCTGTCTACAGGCTGGCTGGACTTAGTGTTTGAGAAGAGTTTGAGTGGTCGATGAAAGTGAAGGGCAGCTCGGATTCAGGTGCTAGTTTTAGCCGACAGCTCTCGTCCCAATTAGGTACATATATTTGTTGCCCGATCAATATCATTATGGGCGCTGTTTGTTGGCTATTTGACCTTACATAATGGTCTGCCCAAAGAACTGGCTCGTGTTCGAAGAGGCTGTGGAACTATTTTAACTGTTGCAAGTCTACACGATTGCGCTCTTCAGCAGGTATTGCGGCGAGTAGTCCCCGGTCCACGTGTTCACAAGGCTATGGCAGTGGCAGTGGCAGCTATGCACGCAGCCACCTGTGTGTGAGCCCTTGCCTACCAGAGCCATGCCTATGAACGGCTGAACAGGTTTTGCCCTTGCAGCAGCGACGGTGGATCGCACATTTGCGAGGAAACCACTGCCGACCTCCGCTCATAGGTAAGCATGTTTATACGACCTACGAATATCACCGTGGTAATAATGTGTCCAGTATATCCGTGAGCTCTTTCTCTGAGGAGATCGTACTGACGGGCCATCGTCTGACGAGGGCGTCCGTTGGCATCGCGGACCAATTAGGTGATGGCGTGGCTTTGATATGGGAAAAATCTTGAACAGAAAAAAAGTTGGACTACATACATCCTTTAGTTGAGGGGCGCAAATGAATCAAGGAAGAGACTCACGTAAGTTTCCTTGGGAGAAAGAGCAGTGGGGTACGACGTAAAGCGGATGCGCGAGCAGTGCTCGATGATTGGAGTCGAAGGAATCGATAGATACACGTCGACATCCGTTGAGGTGTGCATGCGAAACTGAGGCCGGCTCTTAGTGCCGTCCGACAACCCAGTGTGGAACGCACCTGATGGCAGCCAACAACGAGAATACAACGGCGGAGGTCATGGAGCAGCACGCTGCCTCGAATGACCGGAAGAAGCAGTATGGTATCTGTCAGATTGCGAATGTGAAGAGCCGAGATCTCCAAAGCGCCCCCTTCAGCCAAAGGTTTTCCGTCTATCGCTGGGAGTAAATTCACGATGCAACTGTTCAGATCGGATATCGTCAGATCAGACGCCTGAGAGGCGCTGGGCAAAGAATCCCGGGATAGATATCGGAACGAATGCGACGACAGAGTAGGATTCGTGGATATGGACGACAACTGTTGCTGAGAAGCTGCATCTGGCACTGCCCTTGGAACAGGACTGGGAGGGATAGAACTTGATGCTGCGGGCGCCTTGCGTTTGAAGGCAAACTTGGATTTCGGCAACGAAGCGCGGAGATTTTCTAGAGACTTTTCCAGACTTTTGAGTTGCTAAGAGATATGTTGGTTATGAACTGGAAGGTGATTACGGAGACCCGAACCAGCTCATATTGACGTTGATCATAGCTTGGTACAGAGCCCGTAGCGTCCGCAAGCGTTTTTGTGAGCTTTGCGAGATCTGACGAGAGAGTATTAAGGGCGTCTGCTGTAATTGGCGCCTTGACCAAATCCACCCGAGACTCGAGTTCTAGGATAAGTTCGAGGTCGATCGCATACTGCAGGAGAAAATCAGACCCGCGCGAGACGTTTGAAACTCGGATGCGAAGGTTTGGGAGAACGACCAGGTAGAGTCTGACATGAAGTACTGGTCAAGGCTAGTCGGGGTCAAGGCAAGGGCCAAGGCGACGTTCGCAACAATGCTAGCGTGATGGCCGCGGCATCGGTCCGGCCCGGGAAACGGCGATTCAAGTTCTGGCCAGTGACTGGCAACCGCAACTTGACCGCAACCCGTTTCGCCTCTAAACTTCTCATGCCATGCATCCCACGCCAACAGCGCTGTGAGCGCTCCACCGTTAAGCAGCACGCCCGACGCCGAGTGTCCAGCTCTTTCCTTGCCCGATTCCGATTCCATGTCGGATGTCAAAAATACTACGCGACATTCTGCAGATTAAGTATATCCGTCCCTCTCTCTCTCAGAGGCCACCATGTTATCCCATCTAGCAACTCGGCCATTCCCAATGCCTAGCGACGCTTTCGCAGACGTGACATCTACAGCCGTTCTCTAGAATTTAAAGCCGCTAGTTCTCCGTCCCCGCTTTTTTCATGTCTTTCACCTCAATTTGCTTCCTTGTCTTTCTTGCTCCAACTGTCCTTTCAATCGGGACTTTGTGCTCAAATCGCAGTGAAACTTCGCGTATCGCGGCATGGAATGCTTGTAACGAGCTAGAACTCTTCCTTGGTCCCTTGGTCCAGTCGTCTGGTGCCATGTATGAAGCCGCAGCGACCAATGCGTGGAATCTGCAGAATACTGAATATAAGCCGACGTGTATCGTCTTTCCGCGTACGGCTGCTCATGTCCAGACTGCTATGGTGGCCATCTATACTGCGGAGTCTCATTACGCGGTGCAAGCCGGATCCCATAGTGCTATGAAGGGTTGGAACACGTACGCTCTTTGTTTTTCGCCTCTGTTCTCTGCTGACTGAATAAAGCGTTCAAGACGGGGTCTTGATTATCTTTTCTAACATGAAGAATGTCTCGTACGACGCGGTGAAAGACTCCATAGTATTGGAACCAGGAATCCATTGGGAGGAAGCGATAACTGCTCTGGAACCGTACGGGGTTGCGCCCGTTGGAGGCGAGTTCGTGCTAGGCAGCTTTGGATCGCCCTTCGTTGATCTCATACCGTTCTAGGACGCGTAGGGTAAGAGTTACTCCGTCCATGGGACCAAAATCTCTCATCAGTCTCCAGGGGTGTCGGCACAGGTCTATTTCTCGGCGGCGGCTTATCTTGGCTCAGTCCTTCTCAGGGCTACGCGGCCGATACGTTCAGGGAGCTCGATGTAGTGCTAGTAACGGGAGAGCTAGTTACCGCAACGGCTACCAACGAATACTCCGATCTATTCCGCGCTCTCAAAGGAGGAGGCAACCGCTTCGGCATCGTGACTCGCTACGAGGTGGAGCCGGTCCACACCGGAACCAAAGATAACAAAAGTTTCTTCGGCGGAACCATAATCGTGAGGATCCGTTTCGAAGACTCCCCTGTTAAGGCTCATCCGGGTTAAGTACAACTCGTCCGCAGAAGCACTGCTCAAGGCCACGGCGCGATTCGTCCGAGATGTGGATGATCCTAAAGCTGGTCAGTATCTTTTGCCGTTAGGGCCAATTAAGATACGAGATTTCTGTCCCAATCCTGCAGTACTATTGGCCTCTTTCATCAATATGTTCGTGGAAGATGAACTTGTACCCATATATCTTGTTTGGCCGTTTTACAGCGGGCCCGAGCTCCCCACCAATATCTTCGGAGATTTCCTCTCTATTCCTGCTGTGAGCTCGCAGCTCGGACCATTGAGTTACTTCGATGTCGCAGGTAGTCTCTCCGTCACCCATATAGTGGTATAACTCACACTTGTCGGATGTGGCGCAGGAACTTTGGGGCTCGGCGACGATCGGGGCTATGTCCAACATTTCGGTGCATCCGCTCTCGTCGGTGACGACGACCTCTTCCTGGACGCGTTCGACCACTGGAACAACTTCTCGGTGGTCTACAAGGATAATTTCAATACCACAACACTGGCGTTCACACCGGTTCCGGACTCTCAGATCCAGGCCGGCCGTGCCAAAGGAGGAAACATAATCAGTCCTCCCAGGGGCGGATTCGCTGCAGTGCAAATATACGAGACATTCCGAGCCGGGATCAATGATATCCCCCAAAACGTCCAGCAGGCCATCGACGTGCTCTTTGAACAGTGAGCCGTTTTGTTTCAGCTAGCCCACTGAATGCAGAGACCTTTCCAGAATACCTCCATCTCCTGGGTTACCTCTCTACCTCAATGAATGTGATTCGCAGCAGGAAGTGTTCCAAAGTTATGGCGAGTACGAGTTGTTGAAGAATACATACTCGAAATATGATCCTGGTCGGTGAGAGCTCTTTATTCCGTGTTATAGGAGTCGCATTGAAAGGCGGGAACACGTAGATTCAATGTGAGGCATACGCAAGGACCACTTGGCCTATAGGAACACGTGGGGAGTATCTCATATGAGCTAGATAATTTGATGAAAAATAATGCCGGAATAATTGCGCCTGGATTTGTTTTTACCTTTGTGCGATGGAGGCAGCTGTAGACTTCTGGGCTCAAGGTCTTTCTGGCGATGGAAGATGTCCGTCGAGAATCACCAAACATGGACGGCAGGAGGTGGTGTGTGGTGCGACGCCAAGCCGCGACAAGCGAGTGCAAACTGTCCATGCAGGCAAAATTTCCCGCTCTAACAAGAACTGCTGCAGCTGGCTGTTCACGAGCCCGTCCATCCTCGTCCTCTCTAGCAAGTCGCCATGCTTCACTTTGCAATGCGACTCGCATAAGACAGCCATACTCGACATCCAGTCCCTCCAAAACGTCCTTTGCTGATCCATCTCGACCTGATCTACACTACCATCTGGTGGACCCCCCAACCCCGCTCTCTTCCAGCGTGCCGGCATTTGCGCTGTCCTTCTTGTCAAATCTTCCGTCGGCCACTTCAACCACTGTCCTCGGTTGGCTGCCTGCACAAACAGCGGGCAATGACGAAGTTGCCGGGCTAAATGATTTTATAGAGAATCGTGAGCTACCTTCAACCTCCATGGCCCTGCGTGTGTTACTAACCGACAATCCTTGAGCCAATTTTCGCGTCCTATTGCACGACGCCGTTAAAGCTGGACTCAGGGAAGACGTAGATGATATCCAAATCAACGGGGCTATTCAGCTTCGGGACGGATGGATGCACATACATGGTACTGTATAACATCTCTACCTATCATAGCCAGTACTCAGCACATCAAGTCTAGACGACCGAAATGTCCCGGCGCTGGGACGAATCGGTGACCCCGATGACATAATTGCATCCGTGCTTGTACAGTCAGGAAAGGTGCGGCTCGTTGACCCGCCTGCTAATCCGCTTTTCCCCCTCATACTTTCCTAGATTGAGCCCGAGACTTACCAAGGTGAGATGGCCTGATTTGCAAATCAAGATTCGTCTCATCGTGTTCAGCAATGCCTTCATATCGATTGTGCACGTCCGATGGGCCAATGCAGCTTACCCCAGGATTAGCCAAAAAACTACAAGCCGTGTTGGAAGAACGGGCTCGGTCCGAGAGATCGACCTAATAATCAGTCTACACCACAGAAGTAGTTCATTTGTTTGCAACCATACATATGTATATACCGCGTACCCGCATCTGTATCTCTAGGGCTCAACGTTGCAACTCCGAGTCCCATCTAACTGCTTGAACAGACTAAACACTGAACAGTACAGAAGGCAAGAAATAAAGCATGCATTAATATGTATGGTACAATGAAATCTGAGTACAATATGGTAGCATGGCATATCATGTGGCGTGTAAGTGAATCATGGAGTGTTCGTGAATCATGGAGTTGAACGCGGCGATCTTGGGCCGAACAAGCCAGGGCTGGCGCCATCCGGTACCAACAGAGTCGCCTCATGCGAAGTCGGTGTTGGCTGCAGTGCGGGATCAGCTACAAGCAGATAAATAGATCAGTAAGGCGGCTACAAAGCATGCAATATCTTACGTTGCCACGTCGCCCAGGAATTGACTTGACGGCGAGGATCAGGGTTCGGGGGCGGCGGCGGCGGAGCTGCTTCTTTCTTTTTCTGTTTACGAGGGGCTGTCGAGCGTTGTGTGACCGTCCGCCAACCTGGCTTAGCGTGAGGAAGCTCAGGGGGAGGAGGCGGCGCAGGAGGATCCAAGGGAGGACCGCCAGGCGCGCCAGGAGGCGGCTTCCTGAGGAAAGGTGAGGTAGATTCGAAGCGCGGTCGAGAAAGTAACGCACCACTCGGGTTCGAACTCTCCACCTGGCCCATATTTGGACTTCATGCAAAGTAAGTAGCCGAGTTCGCTGCATATCGATGTCACTGACTCGTCACACGAGATCTGAGAGGAATACATACTGTTGGAGAGCGCGTCTCTCCTCTCGGAGTTTCCCGACTTCACCGAGTAGCATACGCACTTCTGTAGCAAGAGCTTTGCTGAACTCGTCAAGATACTACAAATAACGGGTTAATGACAGAAGCTATAGAGAAAACAAGAAACTCACTCCTGTTACATTGAAATCTACTTGCTCCTTTGCCGTGGCACGCACAGCTTCGATAGTTTCTTGGTGCTGCCGGGTGCAGTCGGCGCGCCAGCCTGGGAGCCAGCGTTAGGATGACGAAAAAAGGATGGCGGACCAATCTTACTGTCGGACAAGGAGTTGAGAAGTTCGCGTTGCTCGGCGTTTTGACGCGTAAGCTCCTCGATGACCTTCTCGATGCCTGGAAGATGATGAGCAAAGGGTCCAGCGAAGACAGACATGACGAACTGGGCTTCGACTCATCAGCCAGTCGCACTTCTTCTGCCCTGGCTCGATCCGCTTCCATATCATCGTGGATCTTCTGAACCATGTCCTTCAGCTCGACCCACTGAAATTCCTTCTTCTGCCTCCTTTCCTGTTTGTCATTCCAGCGCTCTTCCATCAGCTCCTTCTTTCGCTCGCACGCTTCCCGTTGGTCCTGGATTAGATTGGTGATATCCCCCAATTGCGCCCTCGTCTCGCTGCCATCGGCCAGCGCTTGGCGCTCTCGTTCTCGAGCTTCAGCGTCGTCGGTAGATCGTAATTGTTTTTCGTTTTCCAGCTCGCCTCGAAGGGTAGCCAATTCTTCCTCTAACGCCCTCACCCGGGCTTCCTTCTCTTCCATCAACTGCGCCCGAGCTGCGTCACGTTGTGCTTCCAACTGGGCACGATCAGCCGCCATCTCCTCTCTCTCCCTCGCCATCTGCTCTCGCTCGGCCTGAACCGTGTCCTTGATCGAGGCGGCGAGAAGGGATGCAGCTTCCTCTGAGGCGGCATGGACAGTGTGTATCGAGGCACCATCTCCAACGTCGCCGTGCACAGTAGTTGGACGTGGCGGTGCACCAAGGCCCTCCATGTCCCTCCAAATTGCATCTTGACGTTCCCTAGCTTCATGCTCCCGTCGCTCTTCGCTCTCCATGAAGATCCGATCTCTGGCTTCTTCCTGGCTGCGGAAATCTCTCTCCCTCTGATCTTCGGCCACCTCTGCGTTCTGAGCCACCTCGCCAAGACGGTTCTCCACCTCCTGGAGGCGTTCAAGGCGTTCCCGCTCCGCGTCCGCCATAGTCAAATCTACAGGGAATGGAGAAACACTGGGACGCGGCGAGTATCTTCCCGGCGATATCGGTCGGCCGGGAAGTGGGCGAGCAGCCTCATCAGCGTGAGATTTTCCGCGTTGAGTAGAAGGAGCGTATGGCGCGCCCTGGTCACCAGACACATGAGGAACGCCCTGGTCACCATAAACGGGCTGAATAGGAGGCGGGACCGGTTCATTGTAGACCGGCTGAGCGGACGGAGCAGTGGGGGCAACTACGGCTGGCGGAACTTGTCCTCGAGACGGCGCACCCGAGACTCCCTCTTCTGGTTCGTACCTGGATGGGAAGGTCTGACCCGGAGGTGGGGTGAACGGTCGTCCGTCGGCGTCGTATACAGTCCGCCCCGTTGGGTACATGATGTTACCACCCTGGTCGTAAACAGGAGTGATGGGCCTCCCGTTGCGGTCGAAGTACAGTGGCTCACGTTCCTCAGGCAGTGGCACTGGCGTCGGAGCACCAACAGGTCTGTCCCCATATGCAGTGGATGCCCCCGGTCGAGGCCTGTCCGCCTCGTAAACTGAAGGCGCCCCGGGTTGAGGTCTGGCCGCATCGTACGCCGAGGGCGCTGCAGGTCGAGATCTGTCCCCCTCATACACGGTGGGCGGGGGCCTGTGGACTCCTGGGACGGGAACCGGGAGCGGAGTCATACGTGGCGACGGTCGGGGACTATAGCTTTCACCGCGGCCTTCCTCTGTGGATTCAGTGTTAGCATAGATTCGAGGTAGACGCGAAAAGCATTACCATCGTAAGGTCTGGTATGGCGACCAGATGGAGCATAATCGACTGGAACAATCGTCGGAGGGCGATGGGTAGGAGCGTGGCTTGGAACAGTCACGACATGCGGGCGATGAGGGTCCGATTCACGGATGTCGGAGCCATGACGATCAGGAGATGTCCTTCTAGGACGTGCATGGCCACCAGGAGAGACGGAGCGGTCTGAATAAGGGCTCGGAGACCTTCCTCTCCGATGTCGAGGACGGCGACCAGGAGAGCGCGAACGCGACCCTGAATACCGGGTTCTGGTTCGGTGCGTTCCGGTTCGATGCGTCCCGGAGTATTCCCGAGGAGGCGAACGTGATCTCGACCGCGAGCGCGAACGTGAACGAGGTATATGTGTATGCCCCCCATGCGAACGATGGGTTTCTTGCACTGGAATGATAATCGGTGCTGATGGATGGTGGGATGTATGGTGAGAACGAGGAGATCTTGACCTCGATCGTGACCTAGAGCGCCTTGAATGTCGGCTAGGTGAGTGTCGATGTGTCCTATGCGTGTCGGTAACGACAATGGGAGTCCCGTGCGAGTAGTGGCGCGGGGATCTGGATCTGGATCTTGAGCGGCGGCTGTGGCTGCGACGGCTGCGGTGGGTATCTCCTATGATTATTGGGGAACGCGATCGAGATCTGGATCGTCGAGAGGAGTGGATTATTTGCGGCGTTGTAGTCGGAAGAATCACGGCAGGAGTATGGCGACGGGAGCCAGAGTGAGAGCGACGAGACCGAGATCTCTCATAATAGCGGGGCGAACGCGAGCGCGAGCGGGAACGGCGGGTCATGATCACGGGAGGGGGAGTGCGCCGGCCAGAATCGATGACAACCGGAGCAGGAGCTTGGGATTGCTGGTAAGTTGGCTGTCCAGGCATGAAAACGGTCTGCGGAGGTGGTGTTCGGCGTCGGCTCGGTGAACGCGAACGCGACCGTGAACGAGATCGACTGCGCGAATGGACGAACACGGGCGCCTGCGTTTGAGGAAGCATCGTTGGAAGGATAGTGCCTTGGCCCTGTGGCTGAATTACGGTGACAGGAGGCGGAGACCGGGAGCGTCCTCGCCGGGAAGAACGAGAGCGCGACCGCGACCGACGACTTTCCTGTATAAGGATAGGTGGGCGGCGCGAACTCCTGGACGATGAGCGGGACGATCGGGAACGGGAGCGAGAGCGAGAACGGCGCGAATGGCTGCGGCGAGAGTCAGCTACCACAATCGTGGGCGGCGGCCCCGACGGTTGGGGTATATAGGTGGGCTGGAATCCGGCGGACGGCATCATTCCTGGCTGCTGCTGCTGCTGTTGAGGTGGTTGTTGGATGATGATAGTCTGCGGCGGCGGCGGTTGTTGTTGTTGTTGCTGAGGGAATTCCGAGGAAGTGGGACCAACGACCATAGGTGTAGGAGCATATTGGCTACCCTGCTGTGGCTGCTGAACTATGATTGTTGGTCGTTCGGGCGAGCTGGAGCTGCTTCTGCTCCTACTCCTGCTGTCGCTCCTACTCCTGCTCCGCCGGCGACGCCGACGCCGGCCACGGTCCTCGCTGCCACTACCGCTGCTACTGCTCCGCCGGCTGTCCGGTATAGGAATGATGGTGTGATCGATATCTTGCATCGGAGAACGCTCCGGGGGGTAAAAAGGGGCGATCTGGTCTCCCGGCTGGGCCTGGTAAGGCTGCGGAACGGGCATAGGCATGTAAGGTACGCCGGGGACCATCGGCGCAGGACCCGGTTGAAATCCTTGCGGGATTCCTGGTTGAAATAGTACTGCCCCGGGTTGCTGCCCGTGCATTGGACCAGGCATGTTCGGTGGAATGAAAGGCGTATTGAGATTGGGCGGAATGAAAGGCCCCCGACCATCTTCGGTATTAACGGGGGGAACAACGGGGGCCCAACCCTGGGGTTGGAATCCCGGCGGAGGCCGCCACTGCCCTGGACCCCAAGCAGGCGGGACAACAGGGCGCTGATCTTGAGGTACGCCGGCAGGAGGGCCATCACTACTCTCCGAGGAGCTTGAATCACTGGGTACTGGCGGACCCGGCGCACCTAGAAACGGTAAGAACACTGCTGCAATTGTTGAATCTAGAAAGGTACCTTGGGCCGGGATAGTCCGCATGTCGTCTCTTAGCTGATCGACTCGAGCGACGACTCCGCGAAGCTCCGCTTGACGGTCGTGTACGTCTCGTTCCAACCACTCGTTCAGACCTCTCATATATCTCATAAGCTCACGCTGCTGATCCACAGTCGCAAGCTGGGCTAATCGATTTTCCTGTTTTTTTTTGATTGATTGATGAGCGGAATGTGAGCATCAACCGACAATTTACGCACCCTAAGAATCTCCATCAAAGAGTCGAATACGGGAGGCAGCTGCACAACCGTCTAGCACGGTAGACTCAGTGTATGTCGGAGCGGCAGTCAGAATGGCACTTACAGGACCAGTCTGAACGGGGATGAACTGCGGAGGCCGGGTAGCACCACTGCCATGAGCAGCACCACTTGGCGGAGGAATGGGTTGTTGCTGAGCCTAAAGCCAGTAGTCCAGTCAGGTTCCTTGACAGATCACAATTCACTTACTGCTGGCGCCTGTCGATACCAGCTCCGCCCAAGTCCGGGATCGCCTCCACCCAGATCTTCTGGAGCGGTTTGCGGCCTCAGCCTTGGGGGATCGTGCAAACCCGTTGCCGTCGGCTGGAGAAAACAGCGACATTTAGGGATGAACTAATTTGCTTTGGAAAGGAGACATACCATCACGGGCCGAACCGGGGGTGCGGGAGGTGCTAAAGACAAAAGGTAAAGGTCTGAACATCGTCTCCAACGTGAAACAAAACATACCACGCAGAGGTTCTTGAGTCCTGTCCGGTGGAAATGGCCGAAAAGTTCCAGGTTCGGAAGGCTCGGGGCGTGACGAAGGTGTGACTCGAGGAGCGTGTGGGAAGTCTTCAGGTCTGCGGTGTCTTGGATCTTGCATGCCTTCGCGTGTTCTTCTAGGAGGCTCAGTGTCTGGGCGGAACGGTGGTTGCGGTGGTCGCGGAGCACGACTAGCAGGCGCTCGACGAGGAGGAACACCAAGGTCAATACCGCTCCGAGGACGGAGACCGCGAGCTTCAACATCGTATATGAATGGGATGATGTTCGGAGGTCGTTCAGCGGGCTCAAGCCCAACTTCGGTCCCTGCCAGTAAAGCATCAAGTTGTTCTGCAAACGAAGGACGCTGCGCTGGCGCTGGCACCGGCATTCTGACTTCAGGGATCTCGGGCTCTGGAATGCCGGGCCAGGTGAAGTCCGAGGCCGAACTCGATGACAGAGATCGCGGCGATATATGCGGCTGCGGCATCTCGAAAGGTGGCCCCTGGGGATGCGGCGGTTGGTCAACGATGGTCTGCAACAGATCTTCGATACGGCGCATTCTGTCATTCAACTCCGTGTCGCGCGGAACATGGTGTTCGCGAAGCCAGTCGAGCGAATGATTGGTGGATATCTGTGCCTGCCACAGCGCATCTGCTGTACCTCGGATGCTTTCCAAGAGAGGGCCGTAATTCGCCGTTGAGTCGGCCAAAGTATTGACGGCTCGACCGATGTTTTCCAGTATGGGAGCAAAGTTAGGGGGCCGGACAGTAGAAGTCGACGAGGACGAGGTCGGCGAAGATGTCGACGAAGACGAGGAAGACGACGGGGAAGGCGAGGAAGGTGGATACGGATGGTCAGACGACTGCGAGCTATTTGGAAGAGGAGTTGATGTCGAATAACGGTAGGATGACGACTGAGGATAGTCCGACGTCGGCTCGTCGCTTAAATCCCGTGGCAGAGCCGGATACGGAGAGTCAGGCAGCGGTGACCCTAAGTCATCGTCCGAATAGTGAGACGAGAGAAAAGATATGCTGCTCGCATTGCTTGACGAGCGAGAAAGGCCGCCCGTATACGACATCGGCGGCTCAAGATACGTGACATGAGGCGCAGGAGGGGCTGCAGCCAAGGGGGAAGGGGTCGATGCGGCTCGCAGTGGAGACGGGGCGGCGGGCATCGGAGAGGGCACTGAAGGTGCTGGGGAGGCGGCACGCCCGATGGGATGACGTAGAAAGTCCGCCAAGTCTCGCAACTCGTCCCGAAGTGCACGCACATTGTCCGCGATATGGTGACTCTCTTCCCCTCTGACATCAGCGAGCCTATGCAGTTCGTCCGCCAGGTATTCCATGGTGACGCCCTGCGTGCTCGCTGTGCGGTAGGACGGCACAGTATCTAGAAGAGAGCGAACAGAAGGCACTTCTCCACGCGGGGTAGTGATACTAAGACTGCCGGACGCCTCAGGCGTCCGAACACTACGAGTAGAAAGTGCCACTGAAGACTGAAGATATAAATATATGAGCGCACGCAGATAAACTTATTGGATACACACCGGTGGGCGACTTGGGCGAGGTGTGCTAAAGGGCGTGCTAAGCAAGGGCGTCGTAGGAGGCTCCTCCACTGGGCTCTCCGGCGGCGATCCTTCAAACATCGACGAACGCACAGAAGAAGTGTCAGATAATAACGAGGATTGCGTTAGCACCGACAACGTCCGTCCAAGGGAAGAAGACGAGTCGCTCGGGAACGGCAAGCTCGAGGGCGATGACACGTCCGAGAGACTGCTCGTTGGCAGCGGGGGGGTCATAGTCGAGAGCACCGATCGCGGAATGGTGCTCAGACGGTCGAACGACGAGAAGGACTCGGTGGGCCTAAGAAAAGACGTCTCCCCCGAGGTGTCTGGCGCATCGTGCAACGCAATAGAGCCGACAGAAGGCGAGGCCCCGAGAATGGACGAATCGTACGTCCCACTGGATGCACGACCCCAGCTGCGCAGACTTGAAAGGGCACGGGACAGTGGAGTGAGGTTCGAAGACGACGTTAAAGACGTCTCAGTCATGCTCCTGCTGAGCAGCGACGGAGCTTCGTATACGGTAGATAGCGCTGCCTGAGACTCAATCGGCGACGGCCCCGAAACCAACTCCGAAGACGCTGAGGAAAATGCAAGCGACATCGGCGTCGCGACCTCCGAGGACTCCTCTGAGCTTTGATACGGCGTCGGGGGCTCGAGGTACGGGAGGGGGGTACTGTCGGTCGAAAAAGACAGCGATGAGACCTCAGATACCGACGGAGAGGACACCGTGATCGTCGACGGGGGGAGAGGCGGGTAGTGCTCCGATGACGCCGACGACGGTGGAAGAGGGGGGTATTGTTCGGACGGCACCGACGATAGAGGCGGCGACGGATATGACGAAACTGTTGATGGAGGGAGTGGTGGGTAACCCTCCGACGACACTGACGACGGCGGGAGCGGCGGGTACTCTTCGGAGGACACAGTCGAAGGCGGCAAGGACGGGTAATCTGAGACCGTCGACGGCGGAAGCGGCGGGTAGTGCTCCGATACGCTCGACTCCGAGCTGATGGTCGGTACAATCGATGGCACACGTACCAAGCTCCTCTTTTCGTCTTCATCCTCAGAGGACAGCAAGATTGACGAGGCGCGCGGCGTGCCAAATTCAGAAGGAATATCGCCCATGTCGCTCGGCTCGGGGGCGGTGCGATACGCCGATTCGGAGGGGATGGTAGGGAATGATGCATACGATGACACCGAAGATGCTGCACGGGGAGCGGTGGTGTATTCCGACGAAGTCGAGCTGCCCTGCGAGGCGCTGATGAATCGATCACTGGAACCTGAGGACGAAGGAGGTGGCGAAGATGAGCCAGACGACGGTGGAGACGAAGAGGAAGGAGGTGACGACGAAGGAGGCGACAACGAAGGCGGCGTCCATCCCGATGTCGTGCGCGTCGTGACATCAGACAAGTCCGAAGACGGGCATATATCGTACCCAGTTTGGTTCGTAGAGTACGTCGCCGGCGTAAATCCGCTCCCCGTCCCCCCACTCCCGTTGCCGTTGCTATCCGAGGGGCCAGCGCCGCTCTCCGAGTCCGTGCTGTTTTCCTTATCCTCGGATGACTCCGAAGAGCGCGTGTATCCGTCCGATGTCGACCTCGTATAGCCTGAAGACGTAGTCCGTGCGGTCAACCCTAACCCTGGACGGCGGCGGACCTCACGTGCACGTGATAGGGGTGTCCGCAATGGAGACCCGAGCAAACCCGACGACGAGCTGTAACTGTAGCTGGAGTACGTGTCCGAGCGCTCCGTAGAGCCCGAGGAGTCGCTGTGGGAGTCCCCGAGAAGGCTCGCGCTTCCGGGTCCGCGGTACGACAGCGAGCTGGGCGTCATACTGAAGGTCGTCGTGCGAGTGGGGCTGCCAGTAAGCGAAAATGTCCCAGTCGCGCTGGTGAACACGCCGGTGCGCAGTCCGACGCTCTGCGAGTAAAGCGTCCCGCTCCTCCTCGTTCCGGTGCTGCTCCTGCTCCCACTTCCACTCTCGGTTCCGCTTCTCGAGCTCCCGGACGCGCTGCGAGTATCGGCCGACAGGAACACGTCATCCGACCCGCCCGAGCTTGCGCTCAAGCGTACACCCTCATCGAGCTCGCCCATCGACCCCCGGCGAGCACCCAGGCCCCGGCGCCGTCCACCAATTGCGCGCGGGTCACCGGGGTACACGTATTCTCCACCCGAGATGACACTGTCGTCGACCGTCCCCGTGTGGTGGGAGGAGACGAACGACGGTGCACGACGCACGTCTGTCGTCTGCGTTCGCGTGGTGTCTGACTGGGTGCGCGTCTGTGTGTCGGAGGCAAACGTCTGCGTGTCGGAGAGATATGTGCGGGTGTCGGTTTCGGTTGGCGTAAATGTCCGCGTATAAGCGCGTGTCTGCGTGTCCGTAGTATACGTCCGGGTGTCGGTAGTCGGCGTGTACGTCCGCGTGTAGTCGCTGAGCTGCGTATACGTCTCGCTCCGCGTCGGTGTAAACGCCCCGGTCCTCGTTCCCGTTGGGGTATAAGTCCGGGTCCATGCTTCACTCGGGGTAAAGGTGCCAGTGGCTCGACCGTACCGCCCACTCGAACTCGTGCTGCTTCCAGACGAGATGTCGGGGATGTCCGCCATGGGTGGGACGAACACGGTGCTGCGGCTGCCGTTGCTGCCGTTGCTGCTACGACTCGCGGCGCTGTCGATAGACAAGATGGTGCGGATGCTCTCCGAACGTGCCATTTTGCTGCTCCCGCTTGCACTGTCGTCCGCGTCACCCGACGACGATCCGGAGTCGGCGACTTGAGGGCGATGAACGGCCTCCCTGCAACAGATCTCAGCATCTCAAACAACAAATGGGAACAAAAAGAACACCCACCAGATGCGATTGACCCATTTCTGGCGCTCGCGAAGACTCTCCGCCGCCAGACGCTCTACACCGTCTTCGTAGACCATATGAAACGGAACTAAGAGGTCCACGAGTGTGTCGACGCCGGGCTCACCCGTTTCTGCTATCTATGAGTCCACGTCTGCCTTTGAAACAAGCACTAGACTGACCGCTTTGAAGCCGCGCTGCTATGCTGCCGACATCGTCTCGCGAGTTGGGGTGACTTGCGCTGGGAGTGCTCTGCACCGCGGTGCAGTTGAGCAGATCGAGACCGACTATACCACGGCCACCTCCGGGCGCAATCCATGATAGAAGCAAGAGATGGGGGTAGAGGAGTGCCTGGCAGCGTTGCCAGCGGTAGGGTGGTGCCGCATGAACGTTGAGGAACCAGAGGAGGCCGATGTGCAGGGGCTGGATGCGTCGGGATGCAGTGGTAGCGCGATGAGGAAAAAAGGCGAGGATATTGGTCAGCAAATGATGGGAACGAACATGTGATAGGACTAACCGGCTCGTTGCTCTGCGCGTATGCGCTGAGTTCTGCGACGTTGAGACCTGGCGGGAGAGTTCCACCGCTGGCTGTGCTCCCACGACGCACGCTCGGAGTTCGGCCGCTGCGCAGACTCGCCGTGTCATCGGGGCGGGCGCGGCGGCGGATTGCAAATAGGCCTTCGGGATCGGGGGACTGTCGGTGCGGAGGTGTGCCAGGAAGTGGAAGGGGGGGAAGGGGGTGCTCGCCGCCATTGTCGGAAGACGACGACGAAGACTTGCTGCCTGACGACGCGGACGGCGACTTGCCCGCCGCACGAGTTGGGGTGCGCTCCTTCCACAGCGCGACGATGTTACGCACGGACGCAAGAGGAGAGCGCGGGCTACCTTGCGCGGGGCGTCGAAGCGAGGCAGGGGGTGTCGTCGTCGTGTGAGTTTGCGTTTGGGTGTTGGTAGTGCCCGTTGGCGTTTGAGAGTTAGTATACGTATAAGTATTGGACGGCGTGAATGTGTTGGAGTTCGTAAAGGTATCGGTCCGCGTGTCGGTCCGCGTCGCGCTGGTGAACGTGTCAGTACGCGTATCTGTACGGGTGTCGGTGCGTGTGTCGGTGCGTGTGTCGGTGCGCGTGTATCCGCTTGGGCTGGTATACCCCGATGGACTGGAGGAGCGACTCCCACCAGAGCTGCTCATGGGCGGTTGGGAAAGGAGGGTGCTCATCGACGGGCGCGTCCGTGACGGTGTCGACCCGCTTGGAGACGTGACACGGGACTTTGTGGGAGACGCCGGGCGTGAGCCAAACGTGCTGTGGAACCCTTGGGCGTACGAGCTACCACTGCTGATGACGCTGCCTAAGTCATGCATGGACTGCGCCGGGGTGAAGAACGGCGAAGGGCTGCGCGCAGCCGGAGTAGAGGCCGTGCGCGAGTGGCCCGCAACCGGCGCGGACTCAAACACGGCGATGAGTTCTGTCGCGCGACCAGGAGGCGGGAGGCCTGCGGTGGCGGGCTCGGTGGCCGCGCGCGAATGTAGAGAGGGCATAGCTGGGAATGCGGAGCGTCGCATTTCGGGTGTCGTAGGGGTGGGCCTTGAGGTCGCCATCGACGATGGACGCGACTCCTCGGTGCGCTCCGTAATCCTACTGAGGCGCATGCCAGGACCGTGGGGCGGAGGAGACGAGAAGGAAGGGAGGGAAACAAAGGAGGGCGAGCCGGTATAGGATGTTGAGTGCTGTGAGGACCAGTTGGATACTGCGTTTTCTGTATCCTGGAGTTCATCTTCGAGGTCGTTGAGAGACGCCTCGACTTCTTCGAGTGAGTTGCTGTCGGTGTAGGAGTCATCTGAAGGCGAGTCCGGTCGCCCCATGGCCGACGCGTCTGTGGCAGGAAGAGTTAGATTCGAAGCTTTTAATTGCAATGGTAAGCACCTGTAAACGTCGCCGTCCCGTAGGTCGGGGAGTACGGATCGTCTGTGCTGCTCATCGCAGCGACGAAAGTGCGGAGAGAAAGCAAACAAGCCCACGTGACCCTGTCTCGCGTCCAGTCACTTGAAGTTGTCAGTCAGTTACGGTGCTGTCACATCACAAAGGCCGCTTCACTACCGTTATCACCTTCTCCATCCTGCCTCGGCAGCCTCGCGCTGGCAATCGCATGTAAAGGACGCAGGCTCGCGCTGCACGCTGCTGCACGAGGACCGAGCTTGATTTTGTTACATCTCCAAGATGCTCATGCAGCTGCTTCAACATGTAATAACTTGCAATGCTCATTGCTCAGGCTCGCGGCCCCGCTGTTCGGGAGTTGTTCCAACTTCAACGATCCTTCTTCAAGCGGTGGTCAGCTCTGAGAGGTTCCTGTGCCACATCCTCCTCTGGATCGAACCTATCTATTCTCATGGAGCCGTCGTCCGAACTGCGTGGATATCAAAATGTCTCGGCGTCTCGACTGGGACAGGGACTCGGAGACGCGTGCGCTTTATGGGTAAGAAACGCCTGCTGGGCTGGTATCCGCCTTTCCCTCGAGGACTCAGTACTCAGTACTCGTCATCTCTCGAAGCATCGCTCCTTCTACCGCACATGTCACATATGATTCACGTCTCCAGACCTGTGTCCGTTTGCAGCTGAGCCAGCTTGTGTAGGATCTCATATCTTCGCGCCTCGAAAGCAAATTGTATGATGTCCACACCCATCCCGCGCGCGTCGACGCAGCGAACGGCTCTGCCCCGAAGGCGGCCCTTATTTTAGGTAAGTCCGAGGGATGACGCGATGACGTACCTACTCATAATCATCCATGCACGGATTAGCGGAGCCGCATGAGTTCGCCAAAAGTTCAGTGCTCAGCGCTCAGCGCTCAGCGAACGGCATACACCAAGCACACACTGTAGAAATTCCGGACGGTACTTGCAAAACATGGGAACGAGGCGACAGCACTGTTGTATGGCACTGGGCTTTACTGTTACGACCAACGATCAAACGTCTCACTTACGCAGTCCACTAGATCGCCTCTGCAGATTTAATCCAGTGCAGGGCCGAGACGTTTCGGTGACATCTCGCAAACCATGTCTAACTCGAAGCGCTAGGTCGGAAAACGAGCTGCACTACATATAAACATGGTTCTACCAAGTCTACACGCTAGCATGCCGTCGACCTTGCGACAGCGAGCGGAACACAAGCCAAACGTCACACTGAGCTCGAGGCATCATCGACACTCAGGATGTTTGCGAAATAGTGACCCGGGCTTGAACATGACTCATAAGCTTCTAGGACGAATATCCAATAGCAGCTGAGATTGGCCGTCCCATGGGGCGTTCCTTATCCAAGCCAGTGACTGAAGCACACAAGATTCAAGGCCAAGTGCGGATGCGGTCATCTGCATCAACTATCAGCAACGCATAAATCCCACGGTTCAATCCGTGAGCAAATGAGCATTTTCGACCTCAGCAAGGCTCCTCTTTCTCTCCGCGGTTACGTCCGCTGCTCAAAGTTTTCAAAACCCGATTCAAACATAAAACCTGTTCACACACGCATATATCATACTTGCACTTCAAAAAACATAGCCTCAGTACTACACTGACCCGGTCCGCTGGTTGAATGAAATCATCAATGACCGGGCCTATAAGTATCTGTCGGATTGATGCCAGCACAGACATTGTAATCAAATATAAGTACTAGCAACATACAAATCCGCACTACGAAAGAAAAATGAAGGCTGGCTCATGTGAGCTGTAGCCTGAGCTATTCCTGAACACACTGGGTGAATGTGATATCTTTAAATTCAATCGACCGGCTGAAGTCTCAGACAACCCCCAAAGATCCGACGCACTCCGAAGCCAGACTGTCCTTTCTGCTTCACACCTTGCCCATGGGCGGTCGCGAGTGGCTGGCCATGCCCTCTGCAAGGCAGGCCATTACCAGGCGAGAGGGCCTTAACAGGCTAATTTACACATGTGTCTGTCTTTGGTCTGTCTTCAGATCTTCTCCAGACACGGACTCGGAGAAACAATCACCCTCTCAAATCTGAGATCTGAGCTCTCAGATCTGATTCTGGTGTTGTTGTCAAGATGGCAGCAGATAAGTACGTACAAAAAAACAAAAAACAAAAAAAAAACATTCCCGCTAGCCGATTTGAACGACTGACCTCGTCATGAAGAGTTTGCCTATCACCCATACTAGTGACGCGCTCTACCAACTGAGCTAAGAGGGAGACACAGACCCTTGCATCACTAGCATTAGAGAGGGCGCACTAGGCACTATTAGTGCTTGTAGCAAGTCGCCGGCGGCCACAGGGACAGCCAGTCTGCGGGGTAGGGTCAGGAGATGTGAGGAGAGGACGGGTTGGAGGGAATGAAGTAGAGCAGGTGACTGTGGATGCCCTTTTATTCGTGACTATGTATGGTATGTCGAGCCGCTCGACTCGACGCGCTTCTGGTCTTGGTGCTGGAGCATGTCCGTGCCGAGGGCGATCGCGCTTCCCACTCCTTCCACAAGCGGCGAACAGCGGTATTCAGGCTGATTCCGATCCAACCTGGGCCGGAAAAGCTGGAACACAATGAGGCGTAGGTGCAGAGTAGGCAGAGTGTTGGGGAGCCTCGAGTTTGAAGCCATATGTGGTACCAATGCGCGTTTCGTTTCCGAAGCGAAGCTGTAAGGATGCTTTTTCAATGAGCCATGGGATGCGGGGCGCAGGTCCCCGCCGAGGAGAGTTGTGTCGCAGCGTTGAGGTGGGAGACTGTACATACATGGCTTGGCCGGCAGTGGGAGCCTTGGAGATATGGTCGACCTTGGATGGAAGCGCAGGATTATTCGGGAACGCTTCGCGTTGATTGACCCGGAACGGAGGGCGGCAGGTTCCAACTTCAGACGCCGAGGTAGGTTGTGGGAAGACGGTGATCAGCCTGGATATATAGAACGGTATTCGGCGACGATGCCATTTCGGCGTTTACGATAAGAAGCCTGGAGGAAGGGAGACAAGGAGCTGCTACATTTGGCAGCTGGGCGTGCGCATCGAGTAGGTTGCTGATTCGGGCCGTAAGACGTACACAAGCTTTGTCGGGTGGTTATGTTCAAGCTGCGCACCTGGATGCCGGGTGCATGGGTGCACGGGTGACCTCCAGCGGGGCTGCTGAAGCCAACTGCGTGCGCCTGGGGGGTGGGGATCCTCGCGCTTTTTCGCCGCTCGGGTTGATTATATTAGCGGTCCAGCTATAGCTGACTGGAGATCATGCACCGCCCTCGTTGTGTGGGCTCGCGCCCCACGGTCAAGACGGACGATGAACGTGCAACATGGACAAGAACGAGGGCGAGCTGTCAGATCCGGGCGCAGAGGGGGCTGAAGTCTGGCAAGTTCTGTCATTGGAATTCAAAGCAGCAGCGGTCTGCTGAAACTACTTGGCGCCTTATTGACGCCACATTTCTAGGCGTAAGGCACGGCGCACGGTCGAAAGGGTCGCAGCGGGATGCCAGAAGGAGACTGGGCAGTGGGTATGTACGCATCAGATCCGGTGGGTGGTGGTGAAACGACTGCGTGCGGGCGGGCCGTGGACTGCCGGGACGGGATGAGTGATGTGTGCTGACTGTGTACAGCCTCTGCCGCGCCACTCTAATAGACCGTCTGCGCCTTTCCGCCGCTCTAATGCTGCTCCCTCCCCGCAACCTGGGCACTGACCCGCCCCCGACCAGCATCCAGTCCTCCACATGGGTCCGTGCACTCTCAAATTTCAAACCCCAGCTCGCGCTGACCCCTCGCAGATCCCCATCGCCGTCGTCGTCGGCGCGCTCTGCCTCCTCACCTTGCTGGTCTGCACCCGCAGAAGCCTCCGTAACCGCATTGCCAGCATGGGCAACGGTGTCGCCGTCGCCTCGGGTATGCCCGCCCGCGAGCTCACCGCCGAGCAGCTCGCCGGAAGCATCAACCGCGCCCCCGCCGCACGGGCCCGCCGCCCACGTCGCACACCATCGCAGATCAGCACTGTCTCGCTCCCTGCGTATATGAAGGAGCCGGGCGAGCAGGAGCTCGTCGTCTCCCGCGGCCCCGACGGCGAGGACGTCGCCATGCCCACCGCGTCCGCGATGGACGACGACGATGACCACAGCACAGAGGACCAACACGGCGCGGCGCCCGCCCGCCGCTCGAGCGCGCACGGGTCAGCGCACTACGGCGCGGAGCCGCACCCTCCGACGAGCTCGCCCTTGCTGGGGAGCGACGAGCACGATCCGCGCGGCGCCGCCCCCGCGTACTTCGAGGTCGTCGACCCCGAGCACTACCCGCCCGGCATCGTCCGATCGGCGTCCCCGGAGCCCCAGCGCGATGCCTCCCCTGAGCCCCCGCAGCGCCGCTCAGGCTTCTTCTCGCTCTTCCGCCCCGCCCCGCCGCCCCCACCGCCGATGCCCCCAGCCGACAGCAGCACGAGCACCCTCTCCCTCACGCACACCCTCACGCACACCCGCACGCATTCCACCACCGCGCCCTCCCTCGCGCTCTCGCGCTCCCTCTCCCCGTCCCACCCCGCGCCCCCGCCCTCGCGGCACCGCGCCTCCCCATCCGCCTCCACGCTCTTCTCCCTCGGGCGCCGCCGCTCCGCCACGTCCCTCGCGCGCGACGCGCTGACCTCCCCCTCCGCGATCTCGCTCGCGAGCATCTCCGCGCCGCTCCCGCACACGCTGCTCAAGACCGAGTTCAGCGCGCTCCCGCGCGGCGGGCCCACACCCGAGCAGCTCAGCCTCATCAGCGGGAGCAAGGAGGGCGGGCTCGGCCGCTTCGGCGTGCCGTGGGGCGAGGCGGCCGTCGCGTATGCGAGCGCCAGTGCCAACGCGAGCCGCGTGGCACTCGGGCTGGAGGCGGAGGCAGAGGCGCCGAGCTATGCGAGCGCTAGCGGGAGCGGGAGTGGGCTGCCGATGAGCGGGGAGACGGGCGCGGCGGACGGGGTGGAGGGCCTGCCGTCCACGATGCGCGACGCGGCTCTGAGCGTGCCACTGCCGCCCTCGCCCACCGCCGCCTCGCCGGCCTCCCCGCCGCCCGCCCTGCACCCCCCGCGCGCGGACTCGCGCGCGAGCGGGTTGTCTGTCGCCCAGAGCTTCGCGACCGCCGAGGAGGGCGCCGATGACGACGAAGAGGAGGAAGCGCTGCGGATCCATGTGCAGGCGCCGACGGACGCGATTGTCACCGGGGCGCGGAGCTAAGCGTTTGTTTCCGCTTCCGATTTCGTTTTCGCTTTCGAACTCTTCGTCCTTCGTCCACCGTTTCTCGTCCTTCGTGTACATCTCTGGGCTCGGGCTCTGGCTTGCTTGCTTTCCGCCACTATCATCCCGTTTCTCATCCAGCTATCCACTTCGCAGCATCTCCGCATCTACATATCTACGCATTCCAGCCATCCGGGGCCATATACTGCCTGCCTGCCTACCCCTTCTACACAGTGTATTCCCGCATACGCTGCCTACATACGCCTACGCCCACGCATCCAACGCCTGCTATGACCGCGCTACCCCCTCCCCCCCATCAAAGTGATAGACACCGACGCGACGTGATTCCCCCGCCCCCGCCCCTCCCCTGCCTTCGACCCGCCCCGCCCGCTTTCTCCGCCCGTCCTCCTCGACTGATTTCCTTGACTGACCGACGATCTGACCCCGACCCGCCTCGAAGAAGAGACTTTGCCCCGTTGACGCTAACCTCTGAACTGGCCGATCGCCGCAGATGTGCACAACTTTTTCAAAATGTACGTGGACCCGATGCGCTGGCCGACCGTGCTGCGTCTATGTCTACGTACGCACCACGCCCTCGCCGCCCCGCGTTTCCGCGCAGGACGGTGGGACTCTAACTGGTGCATTATCGGTATCGGGATAGGCTTGGGAACTGGCGTTTCGGAACGAGAGTGGGTTGGCGAAAAGGCGGAGGCGGGCGCTAATGTACACTACCTACTACACGATGAGCAAAACGGCGAACGACACGTAGATGAGATTTTGAGGATGAGATGAGGCTGATTTACCTCAACATATACTTGCTCTAATGTAGTTTATGATTATATCAACGCATCTCGCCCTCGTCCCACCTGACAGAAACGGCGTTGGAACGACTCGCGCGCACGCGGCAAACGCGGATGCGAGTTTCAGAACGAGGAACGAGAGTCTGTCAAGAGAGACTAGATGCGAGTGGCAAGTCGCATCTGAGGCGGATCGGCGCCCAGCGCGCAGGAGAGTGCCAGAACTCACCCAGCTGTCTCATTTCCGCACCTCCACGGGAACGCATGAAAATCTATATCGACTGACATATCATCGGTCTTGGGAAGCCGGGGTGGGGACCCGTCCATTTGACATTCGACATTTTGTTGATTCACATGCTCGTTTTAGCTAATATTCATCCATGTGGAATCCATATGTTATACAGAACAATCAGCATCGTCTACGTATATAATATGATTACTATGTGCCCCACCATCAGCGAGAACCTCAGGGATTATTCGGTTTCTTCAGCTTTCTTTCTGCGATGCGAGAACTTCGTCGAGTGGCAACAAGGTTCCTGTCGCGACGCTTCCGATGAGCAGCTGAGCTTTTTGGAGGGGGAGGACACATCGCTTTGTTGCTTTTGAGTTTTTTCGAAGGTCCGTTTGGTGAGGGATTGGACGAGCCTGGGGTGTCGGATACCCCGCTGGTTGATGGTGCCTTGCGTTTCTGAGGAGTCTCAAAAGAGATATCGGTTGCTAGCTGGGCAGCACTCTCATACTCTGAGATTACTTCTGCATGTACCCCTTCGAAAGGCGAATCGTGGGGAAGCGGAGCATCATCGAATATTGCATAATGGACATCGAAATCCCCCTCGAATATCCGGTAGAGGGCAAAGAGGGTCCTGCGAAGCCTTTCGAGGACTTGAATGACGGGTAGAAGCGGACCAGAGGGCTCTGCGGGTCTAAATCCAAAGCGTAACGCGACCATGCGTGATAAGACGTTGATCTCTCCGACGATTTCCCAAGAAAAGTACTTGTTCAACAAGGCCTTCATGGCATCGTTGCATCGTTGGTGGTACAAGACCACCCAAAGCGCTACCCAGAGCGTCGATTCGAGATCGTGGAATGGATGATACCTCAGGAACGGAGTGGGGGGCCGATCGGCGTCGGGATCTTTGCCCCTAGATAGCAGGCTGTCACCTACCCACATATAATAATCGGCGGCCACTTCTACGGCGGTGTACTCTGGCGTACCCTGGAGAACTAATTAGCGAATGCACAAGAAGAGAGAGCAAAACATAATGCACGATGTTGGGATCGCTCGGTATCAGACCCGCTTCACCTTTGTACGACTTCAGATATTCGAGATCAGACAACTTTCCGACACCATCGACGAGGAGGATGTTGCCAGCGCTTACGTCGCGGTGGACGAAACCGAGTCGATGAAGAAGGGACAGGGCTAAGGTTGGAGTGAGAATCATGGATGCAGGATGGAGGGAACAATACCTCGCGTGGCATCAGCGAGAGCGCGCATAGCTTCGGAAACATCGTATATTCTGTTGACGGCAACACCGAGCTCCTTAAACACAATGCGGTAATGTTTGCGCGGGCCGTGGTTCGCACTGCCAACTGAAAAGTGGTGGCCGTGCATCATAACATCCACGGTATTATCGTCGGCACCTCCAGCGACGGGGACAAATCCGTGATCCACGAGGGTCAGGAAGTAGTCGCTCGGCGGCCGCGGCGTGCCAGGATCAACAAGCGCTCGCAACTTCTCGTGAAGTTCCTGCAGCTGGGCGCCTTCCTGCACTCCTCCGATCGACGTCCACAGGTCCTTGATGACCACAGAGATTCGTTCGGGATCGTCTTCCCGATACGCTTCCCAGACGCGCGTCGCTCGCCCAGAGATTTCCTCTGCACGATTATCGGCCAGTAGTTGCTTGGTGACGTAGACGACATCATTCAGAGTTAGCTTGTACTGGATGGCCCCTGCGCCGTCGACGAAGTATGAAGTGGTCGGGTCGTATCCGAGACTTTCCGGAGTAGCCGAGGCAATGGAGAGGAAAAGGCGAATCAATATACCGGGTTCCTAGGTGGGAATGAGATGCCATTCACAACCTGGAGCAAAACATACAGAGTCAAGTTTATGCGGTTCGGAGACGACGTTGTGTGATCGGGAAAAGAACCAGATTCGAACGTCGTTTGTGTCCAGTGTGATACCGAACGTGAAACGTCGTCGAGAATCCTCGCGGAGAGCGTTTTCACAGTCCCAGATGATATACTGCTGATTCTGAGCGTGTGGTCAGTAGCAGAACGTTCTCAAAAGGCTAGGGCATACATAATAAAGACTTTCTCCATCTGGATCGCACCTCCAGGGAATGATCGTTCCCATCCACGGGTGGAGATCGTCTGTGGTACGCGACGCCACCCTAAGTTCAGCGTCTGGGTGCGAGGAAACGCCGGAATTACAAGCAAGGAAAAGCTCCATGTGGGCCGGCCCAGACAATTGCGGCGAATTTTTGGTGGCTGCTTCCACCGCAGCGTCGAATAAGAATTTGAGATCCTTTACACGGTCGTTCCGCGAGGATTGCCCCGCCGCTGAAGAATTGGGGGGGAGGTGGTGGCGCGTCACCAAACGTTCTTTCAATTGGGCGCATGAAGCCTCCGACACCGCGGGCAGCAGCGTAACGAGGAACTCCTCCAAAGGTACCTGTGGCACCCCGGACACAAACACATCGCGATTTTTTGGAGTTGATCGCCTGGGGCGAAGGCGGGGATTGCGATGCATGTCGTCAATGGGGAGTGCGATTCTTTGATTACTGGAGGACGGATAAGTAGCCCGGTCCCAACGTGGTCGTGGGGGTTCATGGTTGTGACACACACGGTCCCATGATATGTGACCCGGCAATCGGACCCAATTACTCGGGTAATCGGCCGATCGGCAGCGTTTCCGTGCCACAGAATGGCGGCGGGCGATTCAAATTTCAGAATGACTCAATGAGAGTCGGTTGTCGTGGGCTGTCGAAACTTAGGCGGGGCGCAGATGGAGAGTACTCACAGTTATGACACGATGAGCACCACGGCGAACGACACGTAGATAAGATTTTGAGGATGAGACGACGATGCCTGCCACCCACTGGTGTACTTAGCAGCTGAGTTTGAGTCGGACTCCTTGATTTGCGTGTACAATGGCCGATCGATTCGGAGGATAGTCGATAATTGCTGAGCGGTGAGGGCTTCAAGCTTCAACGTTTCAACCTTTAAGACCTGTTCGAGGCTCACACTGTCAATCTAGGTCAAACTCACGCATCTTGACCCTCGGGCCCGCCGTCCTCCTCGACTCGCGCGCAGACTGGAGCAAGCAAATCGCATAGGAAGCGGACCGGACGCAGCAGGAAACACACGTACGCGGGCGCCGTCCACCGCATGCGCCACGCACAGAGTCACCCGCGATTGCGCGGCCGTCGTGTACGTGCCGCTTGCGGTGCGATACGCCCGTAAGCTCCGATCCTGCAATTCCGCGCGGATGCATGGAGTCAGGGCTTGTCGAGCACAGCGCATCCGACGTGACCTCTACGCGCGCACAGCCGATCCGCCACTGCCCGCGGGTGCTCTCCCCACACGCAGTTCTCTCCGACTGTTGTAGGGTAGCGCACCCCGCAGATGACACCCAACGTGTGTGTCCGCTGCCGTCTGCCGGTGTAGAGGGTTGAGTACAGGAGGTTCTGAATCTACTGACCTCCGTCAGTGCTTCGAAAGTGGCAGCGAATGGATTGCCGCTTGAGTGGGTTGAAAAATCATGGTGCATATAACGAGCTCATGAAAACTTCTATTGGAATCGCGAACGCCAGGCTCATACGGGCCTTCGTTCTACCGTGTTTTCTTCTATGCACGCGTCAACTTCCTCTCTTCTCCCTCGAACCTCTTTGAACCTATTTTCTGAGCTTCTCTGTACAGCACGGCAACGCATGGATTATACGCATTTCTCTGCTTGCCTGAACGCCTCGTGTCATCTCCGCTCTCGTATGTCGACCTACGTCTATGTAATGCGAGTGCCACTTCAACATGTATTGAATTATTTGACAGGATCCGATGCCTCACGTATCCGTCTCCGGTGTACCCCAGGTACCACTGGAGTTCTTCTTCGACTCGGTACTACCTTGCGTGAACGAATTGGCTGCGCGAGTTGAAGAGCTTCTTGTGAAAGAAGGGCACATCGCCAACGGCAATTGGACGTCCCTTCATCCATCTACCCCCTGCGGCTCCAGCTCGCCACTTCAACGAGGGACGGAACTCGGTGTCATCTCGATCTTCGACGAAGTTGTTCTCGTCGGCGAGAGCGTTGAGCAGCGACCCCCGAATGCCCGGCTTGTCGATTCGTCAACGACGACCAGGGGTTCCGAAAGTCGGCCTCCACCACCCGATGCTCAAATACGGCTTGTTTCACCAGACTTTGACTCTAACTCGTGTTTCGCGACTGCGGTGCCATGCAAGCTGAAATCGATGCGAAACCCTGAGGAATCTGTGAGTCGATTCTTTTACAATAATGTTCGTTCATTGACACATGAATCTAGAATGAAAGAGAACTTATTTGGAGTTGTCAAGACGTTCTTCGTGATGATCCTCGGCGTCGGTTTACCTTTGGTATCAGCCTGGACGACACCGACCTGAGGATATGGTTCTTTTCGCGGTCTCACGAACTTGTAACCCCTCCATTGAATTATCTAAAGGTCCGCTCACTGTTTTCGTATTGCGAAACGAACTAACTCCCAGTTCAGGAGGCGCCACGCCTCGTCCAACTGTTTCTAACTCTTGCCTTCGCTTCACAAGAAGAGCTCGGTTACGACGAAAGTATGACCCAGTTCAAGGACAATTGCGGTGCAGTGCAGTACAAGATACAAGTCGGCGAGGCTTTCTACGTTACCACAAAGCTGTTGTCGGACCACCGCCATGACGCAGCGTGTGGTCGAACGACGCGTGTTTGGGAAGCTTATCGCGAAGACAATCCTGAGCGTACTCCCGTCGCTCTCAAAGACTTGTGGACATCGACTGGCGCCATACAAGAAGGAACCCAGCTTCTAGATCTGCACGAAAAACTCCACGCTCTCGAAGATCCTGGCACACCGCACCCCCCAGGGCAATACTTTTTGACAGTGCTGGACCATGGCTATGTCCAGACGTCCAACGGCGAAGATGACCACACGATCGACAACATGACCCGTGGCTGTTTCCCACCCACAGATGGCCCCAGTTACTCTCGCATGCATTACCGGATCGTTTTCAAAGAAGTCGGCACTCCTGTCCATAACCTACAATGCCTCTCTGAAGTCATGCGAGCGCTCGCCGATGCCACTCAAGGTCCGTTCCAGCATTTCTAACCCGGCTGGTTCTTCCTGATCTTCGCTTCAGCTCTGCGACTTCTTTATCGACTAGGTCTTATCCATCGCGATGTCAGCGCCGGAAATATTTTGCTTGTCGATGGGGTCGGCAAACTTTCCGATCTTGAATATTTGAGATCTTTCAAGGGGCCATCATCCTCTCAGCTGGATAGACACGTAATTGTACGCCCGATGTCCCATATATTGTTCCTGAACTAATGGACTTACCAGGGGACTGCGGACTACACCTCGGGCGAGGTTGCTGCTCGCAGGTATTGTTTCATCTCAAGTTGCCACGATACCACTCGCTCTGTGTCTCGTCCTCCCCCCTTCCGCTTCAACCCCCTCCATGATGTTGAATCCACGCTGTGGGTCGGCATCTGGTCTGTTTCATACCACGGTCGAGGCAATAGCGAAGCGATGAAAGAACTCTACGCACCTAAGGGAGCTTCTACGGTGTCACGTGAGGGCCTGAGAGGGGGGTTTGATAGTACTAGTAAAACCCCCCTCTCAGGCCCGTCGAAGGCGACGGAGCGCGAAGGCCTTTCCGCTTCGGGAAACACCATCAGTCGCGTGCTCATCGCCGGCAGCCTCCGCGCACCGCTCATCGCCGTTGCTCCGCGCGGTTCAGCGCTTCCCGCCGCGGCTCTCCACTCTCCACGCAACGAAACGACGCTGCACCCCTCACCGCCGCCCTCCGCCTACAATCTGATGCCTGCTCGTCGCCCCCTCCCGCCGCAGCCTCCGTGCACCACTCGTCATTGTTGCTCCGCGTGGTTCGGCACTTCCCGCTCTCCACGCTGCACACCTTGCCGCCGCCCTCTGCCACCTACATACAATCTGATGCTTGCTCGTCGCCCCCTCCCGCCGCAAATGGCCACTCCGGGCCTCCAGCGCCTCTTGTGTATCGTGTCTACATGTGCCTTCAAGCTGTATCCTGGGGCATTCTCGTTGCTGGAGAATGCCACCTCCTCTCCTTCTTATGCGGCACACCTGCTACCGCTCTCAATCATCGCCTTCACGGCTCTGCATGCAAGCCTTCACCTTCTGCCCAAATGCAGTTTACCTCCCGCCACTTTATGCTTTCCCTTTGCTCTGTTGGTGGCTAGCACTGTTGAGGAGTAGCAATGTATGCATGAATATATCTTCCCAGCCATGCCAGGAAATCTGTTGCCTTGTCGGCATTGAATGTGTCGAAGGTGTCGGAGGCGTTGAAGGTGTTGAAGGCGTCGGAGGCGTCGGAGGCGTCGAAGGTGTTGGAGGCATTGGAGGCGTCGAAGGTGTCGAAGACCTCCAATCTAGACTCCCCAATTCATTGCATTCAATTACAGAGGATACAGGTGAGATACAAACTCTAGGCCGTTCAGACACAGTACCAGCCGGAGTACGGATGAATAAGTATTCAATACTGTTCCGCAGTTGTCTATTGATGGTTTACTCTCCGACCTATTGCGGTGCAGCAAATTAGGTGTGGGTGTTGTCTACAAATTCATAGTATACTGATATGGTGAATGTACAGGCAAGCCTGAGCAGTGTTGGGCATTTCTATGACACTTTGCCAATGCTTCGAGATATTCGGGCTCCTTCCTACGGTTCAACCTCGTAACTCTTTCAGATGAAGGCCCAACTTGATCCGGATTGACCAGACTGTTTACAGACACCTGGCTTGTTAGTCACTCAAAGTCCGCTACCCAAAATATACACATGTCGGAAGGCGTCGGAGGCAAGTCGGAAGCCTCCCTTCTGGTCCTGATCAGTGTTTCCATTGGCAAATCAGAGTTGGATTGTGAATGTAAACCTTGAGTTCATGATGAATGCGCAGCTCAAAGTCCAACAACCGAAATCTTGAACAACCTGTCAAGTACAACACCAACATGTCAGATTTTGATGTTTACCCCCCTAGTTTTGGTCCCTACCCTGACAGCCGTGAATCCTCTTGGCCGTGTATACATACTAGAAGGCTCCTGGTGCTTCAATGAAGACATTCTGCAAGTTAGTCTTCATGGTTGGTCCTGTATTTTGTATTTTTTCGATGTGCACTATGATTCAACATTGAAACTTGGTTGACTTCAGCACTCATTCGTGCACTGGGAAAAAGGTCTGCAGAATGCACAACCTGACACTTAGCTAGGATCTGGGCATCCTACAGCTTTCATTTTGTCCTAGTCTCAACAATTTCTGGACCAAATTGAGTACACTGCGAATATTTTACATTAAACAAACCGTTATATGTGTTGTGATTGGTCGATCAATTTCCGGCCCGAGCCCCCCTCGCCATTTCGAACTTGCACCTGAAGGCTCAGGTAACATGCTCTTCCCTTCACAGCTTTTGAAGTCATTTTCGAACATCGAAAAGTGTCTAATAACCATCCTGGAAGCTAGCAGGAAATCATTATGGTAGGCGCAGAAGGCCTTCGACGTGTGTCTGGCAAAGTTTGTTTACACCTTCTGTGTTCATATTTTCGAGTTTTATCTCTCTTATACTTGGGTGTGATGGTTGAGAAGGGAGGCCAGAATCAGTATTCATATATAGGTAGTAGTCAAACAGTCAGAGTGAAAACATCCAACACAATGATTAGAATCAATTCCCAGAGCTCCAGTGATTCAGTACATCACGGTTATAATGCAGGTTCATGATGTGTGTGGGGTAAGCACCAGAATGAGTACAATGGAGCCACCAGAGGTGCCGGAGGCATGGGAGGCACGGGAGGCGTCGGAGGCACAGAAGGAGCGGGAGGCATCGGAGGCACAGGAGGCACGGGAGGCACAGGAGGTGCCCAAGGCACGGAAGGCGGGGGAGGTGTCGGAGGCACGGAAGGCGGGGGAGGCACAGGAGGCGCGGGAGGCGCGGGAGGCGTAGGAGATGCAGGAGATGTGCGAGGTGCAGGAGGCATAGGAACTGGAAGAGCCCTTGAGCACGGCACATGAGGGTGGGTGCATGCCTTCTGACTCCTGAGGTTGGCATCCCTGTGTGATTAAGCTGAGGTCCTGGGGGCCAGTATGTGATGTGAGTCCCCAAGACAGTGAATAATTCAGTAGAACGGCACACCTGGAGGCATTGAAGGGGAGCCAGTTGCAAGAGTGAATTGCAAACAGGTCCAGGAGAGTATTCTGTGCAGCGCAAGCAACAGAAAAGAAGGCTCCCTCATTTACAAAGAGATGCTAGGCCAAGAGCAGTCAGAGACGACCGTGACATACTGCATGAGCATGAGAAGTCCAGTATATGATGCAGATAGGAAGATGGAAGACAGCATCGGTGAAGGGGGCGGCGAGGTGCGCTGTGCACAGGCAGAAGCGGGACCAGGCAAAGTAAGTAGGGGCAGGAACAGGGCCCGACTGAGCCCAAGCACAGATCTATGTTGCTGAAGACGAGGAGTGCTCGGATTCCCCAGTGGTTGAGGCGTGCACTGCGCCGCGCAGTGCGGAATGTGAGAAGTGGCGGCGAGAAGCGGTGGTCGGGATCCGCCGGTGACGAGCATGCGGCTGATGGCGCTTCCCGAAGCGGAAAGGCCTTCGCGCTCCGTCGCCTTCGACGGGCCTAAGAGGGGGGTTTTACTACTAAGTATTACTAGTACTATCAAACCCCCCCTCTCAGGCCCTCACGTGACACCGTAGAAGCTCCCTTAGGTGACTCTACGACACATACTTTCCACGACACTTCACCAATTACACGATCGACGACCGAATGCTCGCCATCTCACGTGGTCTCAGTGCAGCGATTAGTCTGACTGACCCGCTGCTTCCCGCCATGAACATCTTACGCGGCTTGGGCAAAAAACTCCTCAACCACTACCATATCTTCGAGGGGGACTTCACCAACCAATCTCTGGTGTTTGAGGGCGTGGCTCCGCTGAATGGCTCGGCCTTTGACGGGGTACATGCCGCTTTCATCGCGGAGTATGGGCGCAGTGTGAAGGCATCGTCCTTGCCGCCCCCGAGGTCCCAAAGCACCAAATAACCTGCGCTGCTCCCTCCCCCGTTAAATCTACTCCAATCCCCCCTTCTCCAGAACAACCACTCAAGAGACAGAAGACCGCATTGCCAAAAGCGCCTCCTGTGACCCGTTGATAAGCCGGCTACATGAACACGCATGAAATCTTCCAATTCTATTGCTGTTTACACTATGTTATGAGTGCTATACATCTGGACATGAGCTAGTGTGAGACCCGAACAGCTAGCTAGGGAGCTACGCATGTGCTGGTGCAAAAAGGCTTTACTTGGATGATGATGTTCTTATGGTTGGATTCCGAGAAAGCACTTTGAAGCATTAGCTAATGATCTACCCAACCATTCTGTGATCGAATTGGGGTTTATCAGCATGCCTCCCAATCAAGGGTATACCCACCATCCATCTAGACTATTGGGCGACCCATATATGCACTGGTTGCAAGTCGAATTGGGTCAATAGAGCCGTTCTGGCCTTTACAGGCACATATTATCTATTTGTGACGATATCTGTCAAAATAGTTATGTCACACTCCTTCGGGCCGTTCAGGATATGTCGGAATTGCCCGGAAATCAGCATCTAATCAGCAGGATCAGATGACAGCCAAAGCGGGCTGACATCCGAGATAATTGATGGAATCTCGGATAGACATCCAGAGTGATGGGAGCCTCGGAAGGGCTTCCGATGGTGTGCTCTGAGTCAGCTAGGCGCCAAGGATAGCAGCAGCCAATGAGGGGCATAGGATTGAGGAGTACAGCTTGGCAACAAGTCAGCTGTCCAATGAATTGCACCATCGGCCGTCATTTGTATGTTTTATATTTTAGTCATCGTCTCGGATAGTCTTCCATGTTTCCCCTTTTAGTCGGTCCTCAGATGTATAAAAGCCCACTGTATTTAGAGAGTAGGGCACTGGACCCCACCCCTTCAACGAGGTAGTGCCGCACTGTCACCAGTGTGCATTAGCTAATTGTTGGAGTGTCGTCTTAGTCTGTTGGGAATAATAATAATTGTTGATTACTTGAATTGTGTGTTGGTTTCGGTTCGCATTTGGCCTCCCAAGGCTAAAGGGACTAGAACGAACTTCGATTCGAGTTGCTTGACCTTGCTACTGGTCTCTAGTACGCTTGGTTCCACTCTGATCACCATACTATAGTATTAGCTATTAGCTTTTGCTGGAATACATCTGTTTTGATTTGCCATAGGACATATTTGGGTTAGGTTTTGGACATCTGGAAAGGCATTTGGAACATTTGGACATCTGGCAGTCGCTTCGGCGCAACACACTATAGCTTGGAGCTAGAGATAAAGGCAGTTCTGGCCGTTAGCGGCATTAAAGAATATCAACTGATCACATTGATCAAACTTGTTAAAAACCACACAAAACTTCCCATTGATCACTAGAGACTCAGTTGAGCGCTAGGAGGCCATTGAACGAGTTGGGATAACATTATCTAAATACAATAAAGCTTCGGCTTGTTGATAGAGTTTACAATTTGGTGTAATAAATTCAGATTGCCACAACGTTTCCTGCGTTGGAATCCCCGAACTTGCACGGTTGTTCTGTTGAGCTATAAAAGGAGTGTTTTGGTTGTTGGTGTTTGTGTTAGTGGGTTGTGGTCTCATAGCTGCCCCCTAAAGTCGCACGCGCACCATTAGCTAAAAGCACGCCGGTTCACGGAGCGGTCGTATCATCTGGAGCCCACCGCGAGGGGATTCATTTGAAGGCATTACACTTGGAAAACTATCAAACATTAGATTTTGTGACACCTTGCTTCGCCTTGGTTGCATTTCTAGACTTGGTTGAAGTCAACAGAGACCTTGGGATTATACCTCGATATTCCCTAAAACCGGAATTGAGAGAAGGACTTCGTCAGAAGTCAACTTGCTGTTGAGCCACTGCTCCACAAGTCTGTTGAATTGGTAGTTTTGAGTGGTTCATTGGAGCTCTTCAAGTTTAAACACCTTGTTGAACTCGCACCAGATCCATTGAGTATTATCTAAAGCAACAACAAACCACCCCCTATTCTGAAGAATTGTTAATGGGTAGTCAAGGAACCCCAATTGCGGCGCCCATTGGGCCGCTTAACGGTCCAGCAGTACCACAAACTGTTAGCTTTCGAATCCCTTATGCATGGGAAGAGGATGTGCCAAAATTCATCACAGACAACTATGAAGACCTATTGTCTTTTGTTGAAAATGTTGAAGAGATCTTGCGGCTCGGAAATGTGATAGATAATGCGAAGAAGAAGGAGTACTTCACCAGTCTGCTACCTTACAATCGAAGGAGACAGTGGAGGACTTTGGATTTGTATAAATCTGGATCATTTAATGAGTTTTTGAACGAAATCTATAAGGACTATCCTGAGGTTCGATTAGAGCGCTCTGGAGCCTTAGGACGTTTGGACGAGATCTGTGACGAGTACAAAGGAGTTGATAGGACCAAGGAGGGTCTATTGAAGCGATTTGGGGTGGAATTTGAAGCAGAAGTCAGCAAGCTTGAAAGGCCTCCTGCCTTGATAGTTAATACTGAAGCTGTCTCAAAGTATCTGCAGACACTTGAATCGAGTTTCGCAAGGGATCTCTGGTCAATGGTTCGAACAAGTCTCTTGTTGAAGGGCGGAATTTTGGGTTTCAATACATTAGCTAATAATGGCATTGATGTTGAAACTCGAAAATCTGACCCAATCCAATTAAAGGACTTGGTAGAATTAGCTGGAACGATGGCGCAGACCGACGTTCAGGCCCTATTTACCAGTCAGCCCTTTGGAACGAAGCTAGTGAACCAGAATCAGCTTGATGCACTGCAGAAAAAGCAGAAAATTGATCAGTTGAAGCAGGACATCGCTCAATTGAAGGCAGATAGGACTGTGTCTTGGGAGATCGATAGCCCGAGGTCCTTCGAACCCACCAGTGCGCCCGCGCCGATTCGCAGAGGCTTGATTCCGATCAGGCAGGTCTTTGAGGCTGGAGTTGAGACAAATACATTGTCACAGAGCTTGGTCAAAAATACTAGCCTGCAAGGGCCTGAAGGGAGCGAACCAGCTGAAGCGTCGGAAAGAGACGGACCAGAAGTCGCCTGGCTTGATATAGCACGCGATGAAATCCGTTCATTAAGAGCTAGACTTGCTAGAGTTCAAAACTATGGTTTTGTTGATTTTTCAGGCCAACCAGATGTGTTCAGCCAGCTTTGAGAGACTTGTTGATCCAGTACTCGTTATGTGTAACAGGAACGTCGAGTTATGCATCGAGTGAAGATCCCTGAGCACTTGGGCGCAAGGAGGCCGCCCTGGGAGTGCAGCAAATGAATTATTGAATAAATAACTCGAAATTCACTGTTAAAGAGAGACAGGTTGAATGAGATCCCATGCAGTACCAGGATTTTTGGAGACTTTAATTATGTTCTAGAGCGGCCAAGAGGAGCTGCTTGGACGACGTTCCGTTGAGATCCAGCCAAAAGACTCTCTCTTTGACAGTCAGGATGAGTTTTAATGGGATGTTGTTGAGAATAGATGATAATTAAATATCAGGAAAATTGTGGGTGCTTACAGAAGTGGCTGCTTGACTCGAAAATTTTCCTTCGAGTTCAAAGGGATGAAGGAAGCTACAGACCAC
This sequence comes from Mycena belliarum, assembly GCA_029282135.1. Taxonomy (NCBI): domain Eukaryota; kingdom Fungi; phylum Basidiomycota; class Agaricomycetes; order Agaricales; family Mycenaceae; genus Mycena; species Mycena belliarum. The sequence continues at coordinate 24,967 of JARJCN010000103.1, read as the reverse complement.
GTCTAGTGTCTTGTAGAAAGTACACATCAGCTTCAGTGATTAAAATGGAATATATATGTTGAAAATTCCTGAATCACAGTCAAAATGATGTTATAAATTTGAGATCATGGCCCATGGCCTGGAAAGCGGCCAGAGACGTTCTCTATCTTTGCTCCTACGGGATAATCGAGCCACTTGGACGAATCATGAAATAATTGTTACTCTAGAATTTGATGAACTCTATTGAACAGTTGAAGTGAATTTTGTCCACTGCTTGATGAATGCTCCTTGGTAATGCTATTTAATAGTTGCCTGGAGTATTCCGAAGTGAAAGACGAACTCTTTTCGACGTCTGTTGCCTTCAACTTGGACTTCTTGGTCAATAATTTTGTTGAAAAAGTGCGAAATTATTTATGCAAGAATGGTTGAACCAGAGTTGTAAAATTGAGCCCAAGAAAGAGAAACTATCATTGAAGACACATTGGGAGCTCTGAAGAATAAAAATCGATTAGGTCTATGCTGAAACTCTGCCCCTTTGAATATGTTCAACTTTGCACTATGTTAGAAAGCACAAGTTGAATATGTGACTACTTAAAAAAATCAATTTAACTTTCCTGGGTGCACTGGGACAGTTAGAATTTGAAAGTGAGGGAGAGGGAGCAATTTCCGAGCATTCATTTGACAAGAGAGAGCGAAAATTTCGCAAATTTCAGAGTCACAAATGCATTAGAGATTCATTAGATAATGCATTTTTCTCGAAGTTTTGACTTGGACTCTGCCTGAATGGACAATGACAGGACTGAAGAGGCAATGTTTGGGATCATTGAACAAAGTTATGATCAAAATCATAGGAAGGAAGCCCTTTTCTATGGTTTTTGGAGAACTTGGGTCTGAATTAGTGGACTCCGGGCTCACCAACAAATTGCGCTCTAGCAGGCAGCAGATTTTTATCTTGGATAGGAATTCTCCAATTCCCTTCCACATCACTGGAATAGATAATGTCGGGACTATCGCGGCTGGAGCCCAACACGGGTTTTGAAGTGTCAATCACTACAAGATCAATCATGATCAAATCATGATTCCCGTTATGGACGAGTTGTGATCAGTGGCCGTACTTGGGATCGAGACCTTTCCGTTGACATGAATTCATGCACGGTAAAGGCACTCAAAGTCTAGTAAAGAGTTCTGGTTGACTGGGGACAGTCAATATTTTAAAATGGGGGAGATGATAAGCCGGCTACATGAACACGGATGAAATCTTCCAATTCTATTGCTGTTTACACTATGTTATGAGTGCTATACATCTGGACATGAGCTAGTGTGAGACCCGAACAGCTAGCTAGGGAGCTACGCATGTGCTGGTGCAAAAAGGCTTTACTTGGATGATGATGTTCTTATGGTTGGATTCCGAGAAAGCACTTTGAAGCATTAGCTAATGATCTACCCAACCATTCTGTGATCGAATTGGGGTTTATCAGCATGCCTCCCAATCAAGGGTATACCCACCATCCATCTAGACTATTGGGCGACCCATATATGCACTGGTTGCAAGTCGAATTGGGTCAATAGAGCCGTTCTGGCCTTTACAGGCACATATTATCTATTTGTGACGATATCTGTCAAAATAGTTATGTCACACTCCTTCGGGCCGTTCAGGATATGTCGGAATTGCCCGGAAATCAGCATCTAATCAGCAGGATCAGATGACAGCCAAAGCGGGCTGACATCCGAGATAATTGATGGAATCTCGGATAGACATCCAGAGTGATGGGAGCCTCGGAAGGGCTTCCGATGGTGTGCTCTGAGTCAGCTAGGCGCCAAGGATAGCAGCAGCCAATGAGGGGCATAGGATTGAGGAGTACAGCTTGGCAACAAGTCAGCTGTCCAATGAATTGCACCATCGGCCGTCATTTGTATGTTTTATATTTTAGTCATCGTCTCGGATAGTCTTCCATGTTTCCCCTTTTAGTCGGTCCTCAGATGTATAAAAGCCCACTGTATTTAGAGAGTAGGGCACTGGACCCCACCCCTTCAACGAGGTAGTGCCGCACTGTCACCAGTGTGCATTAGCTAATTGTTGGAGTGTCGTCTTAGTCTGTTGGGAATAATAATAATTGTTGATTACTTGAATTGTGTGTTGGTTTCGGTTCGCATTTGGCCTCCCAAGGCTAAAGGGACTAGAACGAACTTCGATTCGAGTTGCTTGACCTTGCTACTGGTCTCTAGTACGCTTGGTTCCACTCTGATCACCATACTATAGTATTAGCTATTAGCTTTTGCTGGAATACATCTGTTTTGATTTGCCATAGGACATATTTGGGTTAGGTTTTGGACATCTGGAAAGGCATTTGGAACATTTGGACATCTGGCAGTCGCTTCGGCGCAACACACTATAGCTTGGAGCTAGAGATAAAGGCAGTTCTGGCCGTTAGCGGCATTAAAGAATATCAACTGATCACATTGATCAAACTTGTTAAAAACCACACAAAACTTCCCATTGATCACTAGAGACTCAGTTGAGCGCTAGGAGGCCATTGAACGAGTTGGGATAACATTATCTAAATACAATAAAGCTTCGGCTTGTTGATAGAGTTCACAATTTGGTGTAATAAATTCAGATTGCCACAACGTTTCCTGCGTTGGAATCCCCGAACTTGCACGGTTGTTCTGTTGAGCTATAAAAGGAGTGTTTTGGTTGTTGGTGTTTGTGTTAGTGGGTTGTGGTCTCATAGCTGCCCCCTAAAGTCGCACGCGCACCATTAGCTAAAAGCACGCCGGTTCACGGAGCGGTCGTATCACCGTTCTATGGGGAACCACAAGTGTCGCAGTCCTGATGTACCCCCGATTCGGCGGAGTGCACGGCTTGCGCTGATACGACTGGTAGCGGACCAGCCGTGTAATCACGCTTTTTAGCGACTTCTAGCATACGGCTAGAGGACTCCCGTCCGGTGATATACAATTAGAACCAGAGCTGAGCTCCGCGCTGCTGGTTGCGTATTAATGATGCTAGAGGATTCCTATTCTGAGGATCTGTACTTTGACTCGGTTCGCTACCAAACGGGAGCCAGACAAAGACAGTCCTAGAAGAGTAGCGAGCTCCGACAGATAGAGTCAGATCCTAGTGATAGGATGTGGCTTGCCCTGCAGGCTAGATACCATACCCCGGAGATATATACCCAAAAGCTCAGACACCCTTTGTGTGGATCATGCATTACCAGGAGACATAGCAGATAGCGAGGGTAGCGAAGTCATGTTCGAAGTAGCGAAGTGACCTAGTACCACAATGACGGACCTTGGACCAGTTCGCTACACGAAGTACTGTGTTAGCGAACCCTCTGTACCCAGTAGACCAAGTGTCCGGCCTCACCCGGACCATCATGGGATCATGTCGATGTACCGAGAAGTGCGCAAGCACTTTCACGGGATCTGCACAGTCCAAAAGGGGAATTGATTGTCGATCACGATTTTCAATATCCTTTCTGGGACTGTGCCGGGCGAACATGTGGGTTCGAAACCAAGCCGGAGGGAGACGTAGAGCTCTGACAGAGCTGTGGGACGTAATCCTAGCGGATTACCGACCAAGCCGGCCTAGTGCGTAGGCCCGGCAGGAGGAAGACGTGTTCGCGAACCCGCGGCATGTCCGCAATATATCCAATATGGCTCGGCTGGTCATTCGCGCTGACTGGCAAGATGCCGAGTCTCACCAAGGACACTATACAGAGGACGCGTGGCCGTTATATTCCGTTCCGAATCTGTTTCATTACTCATTTTCCTTTGTCCTGTTTACTCATATCAGTCTGTCATGTATTTAGCGAAAACCTATAAAATAGCACGTAGAGCACGCATTGCAGTAGTTCATCCTCGCCCCAGGAAATAGCCCATCAGCTAGTTCTGTCCAAAAGGCTTTGGTGTCCTTGAGCGGATCGTAGAACAGACGAAGGAATGTGATACGATACATGGTTTCCGGCAGCGACCGGCACGAACATGCCGACCACAGAACAACAGAGACAAAGCTGTGTTGCTCTTGTCTTCGGCCAGCGCGAACAAGAAGAAGACGCGCCGCGCTGAGTGAGGGCTCCGCAAAACCGCTGTCCGCACACCTCGACGGCGTATACGCCATCGACGTGGTCTCCTCTCTCCCCTCTCTCCACCTCCAGCATGGCTTCCGCCGCCGACACGACCGCTTCCCCAGAACAAGACACGTCGCACGAGGCCCCAGCCAGGCGCAAGGTAGGCGACAGGGCGTATCGCCCGCCCAAGAAGACGGCGACGGTGGGACCGCCGCCGAAGACGAGGGCTAAGGCGAAGGGCGTTCAGGACGGCGAGGCAGGGGAGGGCGCGGGAGGCGAAGAGGACGCGGGAGGCGAGGAAGAAACTCGCGAGGCCAGCAAGGAGGGCGATTCGGAGGGCGGCCACGAGGAGGGGGAATCCGCGAGATCCAACCAGATGCCCCGCGCGCCGGACCGCCCGGGCGAGCTTAGCTTCGCGGACCTCGACGACGACGACCAGTTCGGAGACGACCCCGCCACGTCGCCCACGCCCAGCCACGGACTGAGCCCAGCCACAGAGGACCGCGAGGCCTCCCCTTCCCCCGACTTCCCCTCGTCTCCCACCCAGCAACGCGGACGCACCGTGGAGAAGACCCCGCCGGCGCGTAGAACCAACTCGGCCCGCATCGCGGCGAAACCACAGGCCCCGGCCAAGGAGGTGAGCGCGGCGGCGTCGCGCAGCCGCACGCCTGCACGCAAGGGGACACCCAGGGCAGCACGCGGCCGGCCGCCGGGGAGGACGGTGAGCACGCCCCCGGCGGCGCGCAAGCGCGCGCCAACCACCACCACACCGATCGTTACGCCCAAGCCCCCTCCCAAGAAGAGGGCGAGGAACGAGGGAGCGCCGGCGGTCGCCCTCGACGGGGCGGAGCGCGCGGTCGACAACGCCGTGCCCCACGCAAGGGCGGGGACCCGGCGCCGGGTATCCTTCTCCCAGCCGGGCCCGTCACCGACCCCGACGACGCCGGGATCCCCGTACAACGCTCACTTCCCGGACCTGTCGCCAGCGACGAATCGGCGCAAGCTCCCGCCGCAGCGTTCGCCCGTGGAGGCCCGCATGGACGACGCCTGGGACAGCGGCCCGGAGGACGGGCTGGTCACCCTCACGCGCGCGCAGTTAGAGAAGCTGGTAGCCTCAGGCCCCGCGGGCAGGATGCACCATTTAACCGGAGCGAAGGAAGCAGAGCACCCAGGTAAGTCATTTGCCCCACCCCCCCCCCCTCTCCCCTCCCCTCGCAGCGCCGCCTGTCCGGATGACGAGATGCAAGTCGTCCCGCCCCACCGCGGCGTCCCGCGCGACGTCGTGGTCAGTCAGGGGTGACGCCCAGCGCGGCGTCGCCGTCGAGAGCGAGGCCAGCGCGCCGAGCTCGAGACCCGGCCAGCGCGCCACCGCGGCGTCCCGCGCGACGTCGTGGGTCAGTCAGTGGTGACGCCCAGCGCGGCGTCGCCGTCGAGAGCGAGGCCAGCGCGCCGAGCTCGAGACCCGGCCAGCGCGCCGAGGAGCGGAGCCAGCGTGCTCCGGCTCTCAGAGAGGGCCAGCGTGCCCGAGGGGGGGCTCCCCGCTAGCGCGCGGGGGGCCTGCGTACGCAGCGGGCATCGCCATCCCCAAACAGACCAGCAGCTTACCAAACCCCAGGCTATTCCACGGCACTCCGCATGCCAAACGCGCCGAGCCCAAAAACTCGACGCGTAATCACCCTCGAGTCAGGGAAGGAGCTCGACCCGTACAACATAGCGATCCCCGCCCACGTGGTAACAAGCCTGCAGGGAGGACTAAAGACGTACTTCCCGCTCAGCGATCTTACCACCGCCAACTGCATTGTAAAAAGACACGGCCTCTTCCTTGACAATTTCGTGTGAGATCTCTAGAACATCTGTCCAGTAGAACTTGTCGTCCCGATTACTCTTCCAACTAGTCAGGCGGGAAATCAGCTCTTTTTGAGAAGCTGTTGCCGTGCCGGCTTTGTCTGCAGCAGTCGCCTCCTTCAACGCGACACGCGAAGGAAGGTCCGCCATGGAAGTTATCCGCAAACGACTTCTAACTTGGTTCACAAGTTCTTGGTCACAACAATCAAAGAACTTTGTTACAAGTTCTCTGTTCGAGATACGATTGTTCGGGTGAAGTATGGTGCGGGTCACCTAGCTGCCGCTACTTGATGCTCGAGATTGGGGACCAATTTCCGGGCCAAGTTTTACCTCTATTTCCTATTCCTCTACCAAAAGTGTTTCTTTTGACCGTCTGAACAATTTGGCTAGAGGGATTTACAGTTAAGTCAAAGCTGAGTGAGCAAAAAAAAGAATCATTCTGAAATTGGCCACTTGCGGGGAAAATAAAAGAAAATCTGACTGATTGTGGCAGTGCCTAGGGCCAAAATTTTTCTCGGGCAAATTTGGCCACTAATCTCGGGTAGCGGCAGCTAGGTGACCCGCACCATAGTTTAAGTGCTTCTGCCCTGAACTGTCGTTGGAATCTCATGTACAAGGACTGATCGTCCCCAACGGGATCACATCGGTGCTTCTTGCACAATCTTTCCAGGAGCGCAAATGAGCCTTCACGGTTCTCTCTGCACTCGGGGTAGTTCGCAATTATTTGGCTTTTGAACTCCTCCCAAGTCGAGCCATCCATGCTGGTCTCAAATGCATCCCATTCTCGTTTTGTCTCGGCTGTGCAGTACCGCAAAGCGATATGCTTTTTATCTTCATCGGAAGTAGCTTGCGCAGCACCAAAGATGTCCTCAACGGTCTCGAGGAACTTCTCTAGTTCTTCCGGCTGTTTTCCATCAAAAGACAGGGCATTTCTGCCGAAATTAACCGGCAACTTCGTCTTATCCATAACCATATTTAGCTGTGGTTGAACAGTAGTAATTGGGTTTCGAATAGACAGGTTGTTAAAGGCTTGCGAGTTCGAAGTGCTAGCCTGCGGTTGTCCTGAAGTACTCGGAAGTTCTTCAAGAGCTCTGGGACTCGTAGGTGGTGTTTGAACAACGGGTGGGCTCGTGGAACGAGGTGTCACACTATTGTCACCGTGAACCGGAAGGTCTCTACGGGTCTGGGACTCGGAGTTTGTGCTAGTACGATCTCTGGCTTGTGATTGCTCACGACCACTGAAAGTAGTAGTACTGCGTCTCGAAGGTCCTGCAAGATTCAAAGCACTGTAACCAGCACTCTGCGAATTCTGCGTTTTCCGGGTTTTAGGTCCTGGGACGTTGAACTCCGTCGTATCAGAAGTTCTCGGCTTTGGGGCCTTTTTGTCAACGGTCTGAGGTCTGGGTTTCGGCCCAAAAGACAGGTTGTCAACGAAGGGGGTCTCTATGAAGTTTTCTAGGTAGAAGAACTCCAACCAACTGGTTCTTTGAAAGAACTCTTTTGCAATCACAAAGTGATCGGCTTTTGTCTCAACTCGCGAAATAACAAATGGACCCTCGCGGTGGGCTCCAGATGAAACGGTGCACCTGAGTATGGGCTGCCGAAGACTAAGACTAGAACTAGTGCGCGTGAACACACTACAACTAACTCAACCAACACACACACAACACACAACCAATACTCGGTACCAACAATGAGTTCGGGTCACCCTGAGATATACAGGTAAGATGTAATCTCGCGATCAACGTTCTGGGACAAGGCCTGCACACGAATGCGACTTCTCTAGAGCACTCCCAAGTACTTCCAGTAGTTGTGGAACAACTAAACTAGAACTCTCTCCACAGATACCGGGGGAACAGTATACGGGGTGGGTGAAAGATGGTAGTGTTCTAAGAGATCTAACGAGTTCTTAGAGGTCTGGCAGAGCACAACAAGCCTGCTATACGGGGTCTTGTATCAATGCTGGCCCTCTATCACAACAGCCCTTTCTATACGGGGAACTGTCTGCGACGAGCTGACTAGCGTACTCCGCGGTCGTCCAACTATACGCGCGGTCAGGACAGCTTCCCGTCGCCGACCTATTGTACAGCAGAGCGAAGATGGCAGACCCGCAGTGCAGGAACGGATGCGACGCCGTCGAGGACCAGCACCACATCTTCGTGATGTGCACACGATACGCAGAATGGAGGTCCAGCGCCGCTCAAGAGATTCTTACTCGGACAAACAACAAACTGGGCGAGAAAGGCATCAAGGAGGCTGACCGTGTTGGCCTCCTCACAATAGCTAAGTCGCTCTTCACAGATAACATCGATATATGGCCGCTACATTATTCTACTTATTTTCTAGGTCATGTCCCGAAATTTGACCACGCGCTCCCCGGAATGCCAGACGCGGACAGGCTGACACGCACGCGCCTAGCACACCACCTCGCTTGCGACTGGCACACGGCCTGCATCAGGCTGGCAGGACGAATATGGGGCGATATGCAGCGAGAGATGGCGAAGAAGACCAACAATCACGGCTGAAGAAGATGAGTTGGCCGGAATGGTGGAGATACCATGGATGGACTGAGACGGGACGAAGAGGAAACGGGAAGGAAAGGATATGGACTTACGCATGACCCGCCGTGGCCGGCACCTGCCGGACCTCAGTCTTGTATTAGGCAGAGGCGTGGTATAAAATAGTAAACTAGTAAACAAGCCTGCTATACGGGGTCTTGTATCAATAGTCCTACACAACAGCCCTTTCTAAGGCGGGGAACTGTCTGTGCGACCTTTGACACTATAGACAAAGGATTTACGGGGTCTCACAAGTGAGTTGAGTAGTTTACTACTGATCACAAGTCCTCAAGCGAAACAACCTCTCAAGGTCAAGTTCTTAATGAAACCAACAGATAATGTTTTATTGACAAACAATCTCCGCTCAGTTACAGAGGACACCAACACCGTGGGATAGTACTTTGGACTGCAGGCAGTCTGTGGGCACGATCTGGGGGGCAAGGATGAACTACTGTACTGCGGCTACTACTTGCTATTTTATAGGTTTTCCGGGAAATACATGACAGATAGAAATGATGACGATGACAGAGTGAAACAGATAAGATGAAACAAATCCGGATCCCGGGAACGTCTATGATTGGCTGTTGAGAGCCGGTCTGGTCCGGATCCTCGCGCCGTGAGAACTCCAGAGACCCGTTGTGGTATATTTGCAAACTCTAGGCCAGGCCAAGAGCACTGTCCAGTGCTCCCGAGTACTTGCCAAGTACTTGTAGAGGATGCCGCACTTCGGCTTGGTTTGTAAAGCCCGATGGCGTGCTTTGCCGCTCCACTAGAACTGCTGCCGCAGCGGGTGACCGCTTTGACCGATGTTCCGGGGTTGGTTCGTCTGCTAATCTCCTAGCCTACTGGTTTCGACTCCGTCCGACTCAGTTCGTGTGGGCCAGACCTCTCCAGAGGTCTTCTCGGCATTCCTACAGGTACTGTGGACTTCTCGTCGAACAACCTTTGTCCTTGTTTGACTTCTCAGATCGCGTCGTACTGGTCACATGTCTCGTCGACGTGCCAAGTACTATGCCGATCACTGTCATTCCTAGCAATCCATGCGTCTATTGCTCTCTATAGTTCCCAAGTACTCCTAGAGTACTCTGAAGGACTTCTCCGCACGTCGCGGCCTTGAACCCTACTACTTGGTTCATGCCTGTCTAGTGGACTGTGGCCATCCAGTCCCTTGGGTATAGTCATGGTCTCCAAAGTTGTCAAGGCTTTTGTGGGTATTCTCCTGGGTATGGTATCTAGCTTTCGTAGTGTAGTCCAAGTCCTGGGAAGAACTCGTACTTCACTAATGACCGCACAGAGGTCTTAGCAAGCAATATGACAGTCCCCGTTTAGTAGGACCCAGAGCATAAGTACTTGTCTAAACATGATACGGCTTCTCCGGCATGGTCAATACACAATCAGCAGCTCGGAGCTCCGCTCTGACTCTAACTGTATGTCACCGGACAGGATTCAAGTACCAAGTACTCAGTACTAGTACCAAAGTACTAGCAGTTGTACTGGTTAAGTGATAAATCGCAAAAAGCGACCTGACGAGGGGTCGGCAGATCCGACCCGTATCAACGCACCATGTACGGGATGAACTCCAAAAGATGCATGTGGACACTGGTCAGCGAGATGGCCTTGACGGTGGCCTTGGAGAAGAGCTGGATGAAAGAGTCCAAGTCATAGTCTCGAAGGTGGCGCCGGTGCACCTAATAATCCCAGATATCAATACCAATTAGAATGGGTACATACATGTATGTACCCATTCCACTTCGAATGAAAACAGGTCACTTCCCCCATGCTGCAAATAATGCTGCACTTTGTCTCAGAAAAAGCTGCTGCATATGCTGCAAAATGACCCGCAAATGACTTGGTGATATTTTCTCGCAGTGTCTTAGGTAACACAGACAAGGCAGCCGGTCCGCCATGCCGTTCCCAAAAAGGAAAAAAAAAAAAAAAAAAAAAGGGGATCGGTACAGGGTACATACATGTATGTACCCATTCTAATTGGTATTGATATCTGGGATTATTATGTCCAAAACAATATGCTTCAGGCAGAACGATTACATCAATACATTCTACCTACTGACTGCGTTTGAAGAAAAAGTCAATTTAAAAAAAAAACATCAGCACTACACTGCGCGGATTCCCGGAGGCCCCCCCCGCTTAGCCTTGATGACACCTTGCCGCGCAGGGGCAGCAGATCCCGTGGCGCGCGTTGTTGAAGGCGCAGCAACTGAAGCGGCGGTGCCCGCCGCCGTCGAAGGCGTAGCGGCTCCAGGCACTGCGGAAGGCGCGGCGGCTCCAGCGGTGGGGGTCGCGGTCGAAGCGGCAGTGCCCGCCGCCGTCGAAGGCGTAGCGGCTCCAGGCACTGCGGAAGGCGCGGCGGCTCCAGGGGTGGGGGTCACGGTCGAAGCGGCGGTGCCCGCCGCCGTCGAAGGCGTAGCAGCTCCAGACACTGCGGAAGGCGCGGTGGCTCCAGCGGTCGAGGTCACGGGGGTCGCCGCAGTCAAAGGCGGGGCACCTCCAGAGACTGTGAGGGGTGCGGTCGGGGCGGCTCCGGCTGCTGAGGTTGCGGCGGCCACCACTGTCGTAGGCAGGGCGCCTCCGGAGGCTGCGGAAGCCGTGGTCGGGGCAGTCGTTGAGGTTGCGGTGGCCGCCGCTGTCGAAGGCAGGCCGGTTGTTAAGGTTGTGGTGGCCGCTGCCGTTGCTCCTCCAGTCGTTCCAGCTGGTGTTGTCGAAGGGGCTGGAGCAGGGGCACGCGCAGCGGGCGAGGCTTTGGGCGAGGTTTCTTGGGGGCTGGCACATCCTCCTCCTCATCCTCCTCGTCTTCGTTGTCCTCTGGTGCCTTGCGCTTTGTTGTCGAAGGGGCTGGAGCAGGGGCACGCGTCAGCGGGCGAGGTTTCGGGCGAGGTTTCTTGGGGGCCGGCGCATCCTCCTCCTCGTCCTCCTCGTCTTCGTTGTCCTCTGGTGCCTTGCGCTTCTTCCTCCCGGTGGACGATGCAACTGATGTCTTCTTCACCAGCACCTTCTCCTTCTTGTCTTTCCTTGATGATCCAGCGCGTCTCTCCCCCCTTGCCTTCCCCTTTGCCACTTTGACGCGCTCATCCCTCTTCGCCTTCTTCCCTTCCACCTCCTCCCGCTCGTCCTCTCCACTGTCATCTTCCGCCCGCTTGCGCTTCTTCCCAGCCTTCGAATTGGTGTCCTTGGTCTGCGCCTGCTTCACCAAGGCAAGCAAACGCCGGCGCTGCTGCTCACGTTTGGTACCTTCCTCCCCCTCGTCGTCGTCTTCGTTGTCTCCCCCCCCATCCTCATCTGCGTCGTCCCCCTCGTCGTCTTCTTCGATCTCCTCCCGACCGTGGCGGCCCTTCCTAACCTTTGGTCCCTTCTTCACCTTTGTCTTCCTCGAGGACGACCGACGCTCCCTGGGCTCCTTTGAAGCCGCCTTCTTTCCACTCTTTTTCCTCTCCTTTTGTGCCACCTCGCCACTCTCGACCATATCCTCGAACTTCTCGATGAGCTGCGCCTTCTGCGTCGCTGTCAGGACCTTCCATCTGCACGAGCCGTCCTTCAAGGCGTTGCGGAGTTTGCGCATGTTCACGATCGAGGACTGCATGGACATCCGTTTGAAGTCCACGCCGTCTGGCCATCCAACGAGACCCACGTTATACTTTTCCACGACTCCTTTGATGTAGTTCTCATAATTCATCTTGGCATTCATCTTCCGAACGATTGCCTCTGAAAAGGAGTGTCAGTCCAGACTTCAAGCCGAGCAGAGGCATGGAAGCTTACGAAGACCCGACGTGATGATGAAGGTACCCTCTTTCTGCATGGAAAGGAGTGTGTCGGCCCCAGTAGTGCCTACGATAACATCAGTCTCTGTGCACAATTGAGAAAATGTTTGTTTACTGACCCCGATCTCGACTGACCGCCCAGAGCTCCAACAATGCGGCAACATCCGCAGGGTCCCTCTTCAGGATCTCTCGGAAGAAGTCCAGCGCACCCCAGGATTGAATGGTGACCGGGACGGTAGTGTCGTGAAGATGGCCACGCGTGAACATCGCAAACCCAAGCATTCCTGTGCGCTCCGCCAGTCCTGTCATCTACAGAATATATTAGTCGACACAGTGGACACCCTGCCAGAAGGACACACCTCCTCGAGCAAGCGATCCATTGCGCGTTTTGCATCGGCCACTGCCGCAATATTGTTGGCACGGGCACCCGTGCGTTTCAGCTTTCGTTTCTCCAGGAGGTCGGCCAGCATCTCGGCCTCCTCCTCCTCGGTGAAGTCGTCAAGCATGGATGGGTCGTCGCGCACCATCCGCTTGACATCAGTTATACGATGGCGCTCGCCGACTCCAAGACCTATCGGAAGTCCAGTCACAACAAACAAGCCCCAGGACGAATGATATGCACCTTCATTCAAATCCTTCATCAGCGCCGAGATTTTTGCGTTGTAGAGGGTAACCGCTCGCTTGGCTTTGAAGGTCGAGCCCGAGCACATACGCCGCCGCACCTCTTTGATCTTCATCCCGTGGCGTTTGCTCAGAACCTGTGCGCGCTCCTCGCGCTCGACTTCCCAAATGTTCAGGTCTGCCATGAAGCTCTGCGCCTTGGAAACTCCGGCGTCGCGCCACTTGCGTGTTGTCGCACGCACGTTGACACCTGGGACGATGCGGCGACGCTTGCGGACAGGGATCACGGGTAGATGTAGATTCCGAGAGTGGTGCGTCGTAGTTCCCAGACCTTGAAGTCGGAGTACCTCTTCGTCCTGGTCCAGGTCTTCGTCTGCGGGCTCGATGTCGACCACCCGGCGCTTAGCCTTCACGGGAGAGCTGGCCGGCGAGGATCCGTCCTGAGGCTCGGGGAGTCCACCGTCCGAATTCATGTCGCCGATGAGTGGCGACCAGCGAGGTAACGAAATGGCGCGGTGTTTTTGTTGGTGCCAATGGGACGCGAACGTGACTTGCACAGGCAGTTGTGGCCTGCTTGTCCCCATGACCACGTGCCGCGCACTTGGTGTCACCGATTTTGAGGCAAGCATTGGAGGAGTAGCGCAAACAGAGATTGGGCTTGAGCAGAGCCAATTCGGCCATGGACGCCCACTCTGTCAAGCGTGGAATCTCTTGGACCCACAAACCCACGTTGTCATCTAAACATAGAGTATATAGAATCAGCTAAACATAGGATATATAGAGATACGGAACGGTTCATTGAACTTCGGATGATCGGATCATGCCATACCAGACCAAGATTAACCACACCGCATACCTGGATGGTACAGCGGTTGTGGCTAATCGTTAAGAAATGCTTACTTAATGGTTATCTACAACTGCTGTATCATCCGGTATTTTGCAGTTCAAACCCCGGTTCCGGGGCCTTTTTTTTGGGTAATTTCATTTTTGCATTGTGATGCAGACTCAAACGATTTCGGGAGAGCAAACACATAGAAAAAATATTGCTCATAATACTTTGACAAAAAATTAACGACCCGTTTTCCCATGCAGCCCTGCGCAGAATTGCGCGACATCCTCGCACTCAACAACCTGCACGGTGTCCTTCTTTACCATCTCTCGCACTGCCATCTCCCTAAGGAATGAGATCAGCAAAGAGGGGAAGGAAATGGACTCATACGCACGCATCCTCGTAGAAAGTGCGCGTTGATGGATTATAGAGCAGGCGTGCCGACGGCGACTGGGCCTGGGGCACGGTTTTTGCCCGCGCTGTAGCCGATGGCGCGAGGGACTTTTTGAAATGCTTCTTCACCGGGGCGGTCGCAGGTTGAGGCGGAGCGTGAAGTGGTGTCCGCGTCCGACCCCCCACCCTCGATGCAGAGGCCATCTGCACATCGGCTGTACTCGCCGAAAGTGACGACTCTGAGGAAATTGAGATCGAATGCGCGCGCTCGGCCAGTGGAGGTGTCAGGCGTGCACGCTCGGGCGATGAAGGTGAAGGCCGCAGCCTGGTCCGCCTTGGAGGGAAGGGAGCTGAGACGGATCCAAGTCCAAGGGCGCCAACAGGGCGCTTGTTGCTGTACAGCGGGACGGCCTCGTGCGTGGGGGATAGTGGCAGCGTCTCGTTTGCGGGCAACAGTGGCCTGCTGGGCGCAGGAGACAATGGCGGTGAGTCGTCAGCATAGAGCGGGAGATAGTGCTCATCGCTATCCTCCTCCTTCTTCGGCATGGCTTTGCTGCGCACCTCCTTCTTGATGGCGCGGGAGACAGCGGGGGACTTGCTGACAGAGCGAAAAGGCTGGCGCGATGAAGCGCGGAAAGCTGGGGCGGACTGACCGCGGCCAGCAGGGGGGGGCTTGATTGTGTGGCGGCCATTGAGATGTTCCTTCCGGCAGTAGGCGGTCCAGGTTCGCACTGCCTGGCTCCGGGTGAAGAAGATGAGGATTTCATCCTCATCGGCCAGCAGGTCCGCATCGCTTCTGCAATTGGATCAACACCGAGACGACCTGTTCCTCTGGAGCACGCACTTCAAGGTAAAGAGTCCTCTGCCCAGGATCACATACCAGAACTTGTGGTTGTTTTCGTCGTGCTCATCATCGTCCTCGTAGTTCTTCGAGTTGGGGAAGAAGGGAGGAGGACAAATCATCGCAGAGTGGATGGAGGAGCGACTCGACCCAGTCGACGGTTGATAGACACGTGACCCGATCTCGCACGCACTGCCACTGGCAGTGCCACTCCGATGAGTCCCATGATTGGCACCTACTGAGAAAACTTGTGGCTGCCGTTCCGACAAGTCAATGAAATCCCATTCTTGGACCAAGTCAAGTTTGAAGTATCTATAGATGAAGAACAATGCTCTTTTTAATGAATCTGCACTTCTACGCCTCAAGCTTCAGCTTCTGATTCAGCCCCAAGCCCCTACTATTCCTCTGACCAGTGCGTCGGGAGCTCCTGCTGCCTTTCCCTAGCGAGATTGTCAAGGCGGAGGCCGGGCAGATGCTTCTTCCCTTGCAACTCGAATTGCGGGTAGAATAGGTCCATGAATGTATTGTAGCCGTATTTGGCGACAAATTTTCTGACGATGCCGAGTCAGTACTTGGGGGAACAAATGAGAGAGAAACAGACTGATTGCGCTTCCTGTCGTAGGACCTAAGTCTTGGTAAATACTTAGGAAGTTTTGACTACTCACAATTGCTTGTAATCTGCATCCCTCTCCCGGCGTTTCTCCGCCACGGCGTCCCTCTCCTCAGCTGTACGTTTTCCTGCGCGCAATCTACAATCATTGGGGAGTAGGCATAAGCCCAGCCATGGAAAAGAGCAGTCAGACGTACCGCTGCATCCATTCTCGGGCTTTAGCCCGGGTGAGCTCAGAGTTTCTGAGCCGGTTGTTAGAATATGTATGGCGGCGTGGAGACCTCACTCACCTCTCGCGGTATTTCCGTTGAGCCTCACTATGGCGTTGACGTTTGTCGTTGGCAGTGAGACAAGGTTTTGGTTCAGGCTTTTGAGGAAAGTCGATGGACATCGTGGAGTGGAAAGAGACAAGAGAGCTCTATATCCGGTAATCGACCGTCATTGATTCCTCTTTTACCAAAACTTTTATTTAATTTCTTGGGAGCCACCAATGGGGCTCAAAGAAATGGATTACCAGCGGAAACCCTGTAGGACCATTGCCAGAAAGTTTCAGCAAGTCCTGATGTCTCCAAGAATTGATAATAATATATCTTTGATTTTTCGGCTGGCGTGTTCGTGATATCGGACTTTTCGGCCGGCTGTAGCAGACTCGTCGTATGCAAGACTCAAATGCCTAAATCGATGCGGAAAAATGTGAATAGAAGGCAAGATACGCTACAAATCGTCTATGACGCTAAACATCTTCATACCCTGTTCCCATCGCCCTTCATCCTCTATTTTCCGCGCTGCCATCTCCGCTGCGGTCGAGGACGCCCGGTAGTCCTTGTCTGTCTTGAAGCCATTTCGTACCCATCGGAAAAGTCCTCCGGCCGTGTACTGCGTGAAAGAGGCACGGTACTCGTGCTCTTGGATCGGAACGTTGGAGTGCCCAACTAGAGCAGAAGGGATGAGGATGGTAGCACCAGGAGGGAACCGAATGACCAGACGGAGGTCCCACAGTATGATGTGACCGCCAAGATTAGCATCGAAGAACCCAAGCGCAGTGATGGCGCACCACCGCCAAACGAGATTCGCAAAGTCGATGTGCCGGGCGCAGATTGCATGCGGCCCAAAATTGAAGGTACAGGCGGCGAAGACGCTTCCCACGAAGGTCCGCCGCATGGGCTTCCAGCCAGCGAGGAGGTGCATCTGTGCCTGGTAAAAGGCGAACAGAAGTGGCGCCCACATCGAGAACAGCACTGCAGGGGGTTAGATTAGAAGCAGATGTACTCGTGGCAGTGGGAGGTGTACCGCTGCCAAACCGAGCAAGTCGCTGGAAGTAGGTGTGGGCCAAAAGCTCATCTGTGAGCCGAGTGTTAGCGGTGTTATTGCATAGCATGCCAGGTTCCTTGGGGAACAAAATGAGGGCAGTATGGGTGGGTGATGAGGAGACTTCCCACCGTTTGCCCGCCACCGTGCGACAAGCCGCGTGCAATCGCGGGGAATGCCTTCTGAGCACGCCTGTGATGGAGCTGCTCGTCCGTCAGCTGGATGGATGATGTGCGCTCCTGCATCATGCGGGTAGCGCCGTCTGTGACCTCCTGCCACCCAACGCGATCATGTGGCATGCCTCCGAGAACAGCAATAACCCTGCGCTGTGAATCGACGATCGGAATCGTGGCTCTGCGGAAGAAATCAGTCGCAAAGCCAATCAGGAGGAAATGGGAGGCGCACTCTCCAAGCCAGTCAATGTACATGAAGCCCTGCGTGCCCGACAGCGCGTCGACTTGCTCCTGAGTGTAGGACGTGGTGCCGAGCCCAGAACTGGGCTCATGGGGGCCGCGGGTGTTGGTGGTGTCTGAGGTTGAGTCCTCCTCCGCCCGGCAGCCCAGCCAGGCGGGTTTGGAGTGGGGAAGGGTAGCTGCGTCGACGGCGAGCTGCAAGGCCGCGTTCTTCGCCCCTGCGAGCCGCTTGTGGTTGACGGCCTTGAGGGCGGGATTGCTAGAGGCAGCGCGTGCCTTCTCGCGTTCCAGGTCCCGCCGTCGCGAGGCCTTGGCCTTTTGGCGTTGCTTTGCGGAGAGGGGGTAGGTCGCCGGTGTCTCTTGAAGGGGGAGAGAGGGCAGGGCTGGGGTAGCGGAGGATGGCGAGGGAATGTTTGGGGTGACGTCGCCCTCATAAAGGAGCCCGCCGGCCTCTTGCTCGGCTAGTCGTTCTTGCAGAATGACCCCCACATCGAAGTCTGGTGTGGGCATGATTGCGCGGCCAAGGGCAAGGTCAAATGCCGAGAATTCTTTCCCTGACCGAAGGGTGCGGCGAGGAAGCTGGATGTCTGAGAAGGAGGAAGGTCAGCCTAGGTGCAGAACAGAAAGAAAGCGGACTAATAATGGAAATGGAAGGGGCGGAAGAAAAAGCTGACACAGAGTCTGGAGTGCCAGGGGCGGCTCTCGGGTCTGGTGGTTTACAGCAAGGATCTTGATCATGGGGAAAGGGGGGGTGAAATGAAAGGGATGTGCTTACTGGACATAGTAGCCGATAGTGGCGACTTGGTGCGATGGTGTTGCTGGCGCTCACGTGCGTAAACAGACGCGACCTGTCACAGTGTGACTACGTGCTCTTCCCAAAAAGTTAAAACCTGGAACCATTTTATGAACCGGCGCAACGGCAATGGAATGTGCCGCGTGGGGGGAGGGTCCTCAAAGCTCAAAATTCTTGGGACAGCCCAGAAGTCTCGTGCCATCCCCGGACGTGCCCCAGTGGAACGAGTGACTTTGTCTACTCAGGCGGCTGTCAACGAATACCGGCGATCAGCTGAGGAAAGTCTGCGTTTTCGCATGAATAGTACGTCTAAGGTTGTTCTTTGGGAGGGGTGGCTTATATCAGGTTCGTTTCAGACATGGCTCCGGGGCACATGGAGGGACTGGTGCACCTACAAAGCCTTGCTGAGGACGATAATTTCCATGGAGGCGAAAATGGAGAGGCGCCTAATATGGTCAACATGGAGGGTGTTCTGGAAGGCTCGGAGAGGGTCGAGTTGAGTCACGCCGGGGGCGAGCTTGGTTCGTTGGAGCAGGACCTGGAGGAGGACTCAGGCAACGATGATCCTTCAAGAAGGGCAAGGTCAGTGAGCTTTCTATCGGGTCTTGTCGACTTAACATAATTAAGGAGGGCCGAGGACTGGCGCACACGCCGAGATCGAACAGAAACTCGCAACCGTGCCTTCGACAGCCAAATGCCGGAGCTAGTGTCTGCCTACATTCGTCACTGTGCCGAGGGCGAAATGCCGGCGAGGCCTATGTCAGACGAGGTACGGGAGGCCCTTGCCGAGGAGATATACACCATTCAAGTGGTGGATATGTTTGGTAAGTTGTTCGCTCAACGGATTGTGTACGTCTTACCTATTCTCCAAAACACGCGTGATGTCGAGGTAAAGCTGAAGCCTGCGGGCGGAATCGGCGCAGCACTCGTACTTGAAGGGCTGATGCCTTGCGTGCCCTGGAGCCCAACGGTCGCATTCAAGATTCGTGTGCTCGAAATGTATCGGGTGACGCATGTACGCTGCCCGCAGCTTGCAGTGCAATCTTTCGTGAAGTCGCTCTGTGACCTCCACGGGGTAGCTTGCAAAATATCTAGTTCCTCTTTGCTTTCTAATGGCTATTGCAGATTGTTCACCGGCCGTATCTCTGCCAACAATTTTCTATTGCCTACGACCTTTATCTAGCGATCCGACGAGAAACTGATGACCGCGTTATGAACATCCTGGGGCGCGACTCGACGTGGCGTCTGAAGCATACATGCCCAGCGTGCATGTACAAATTAGAAGGCGAGGACGACCTTATTTTCAATATGCTTACGACGATGGACGGAAACAACTCGTTGAAGAGGGTCTTGCGGCGAGAGAAGAGAACAATGGCAGATGAGGAGGCGGACGACCCAAAGCCTGCGGACTCAAGGGAAAGGGTGGACAACCGGGACGCGGGAGATGGGTATTTCCTGTCGCGGGAGAAGGTGGAGAGGTGGGCGAGGACGAGGTTAGCGGACATGCTACCAATGGAGGGGCGGAATTCTGTAAGTCTATCTTCTGGAAAGGACAGAAATATGCTGATGGAGAACAGACAGAGGACAATCCGTGCGCCGACAGATGGAAGAACATGATAACCGACGTAACGTCGAAAATGTGGGGGATTTTCGATGAGACAGGGATCTTCCTGGCGTTGTGCCGGCATGGCTTTGTACTCGTCATTGCGGATATGATCAGGAGTGGGGAGTTGTGAGTTGATCGTCTTTTACCGGTGACTGGGCTGACCTTACGCAGATCGAAGTACCCGCTGGCCGTTGTTGAGGAGTTGCTCGAGGCGTTCGGTATGAAGCTGGGTGCCGGCTACGACGTCGGATGTGATTTCCAGTCGACTGTGGCCAATAGTGAGCTCGGGGGAGTTGCACGGGAGAAGAAGCTGAGGTGCCTCGTTGGATCGTTCCACGGCCATGCCCACAACAGGCTGTGCCAGCTCGGATTTCTCGCAACCTACGTTGAGGGAATGGGCCTCGAGGATCTCGAAGGCTGCGAGCGGTTTTTTTTCTCGATCAAACGGCCTGGCAAGATCGTGCCGCTATGCGAGTCGTTTCCATCGGCAGCAGGAGATATCGACCTACGCGAAGCACTTCGACAGTGTCGAAACGTATGCAAACCTAAGTAGGTGCCGTTCTCTGAGGCTGGAGAGGCAGCGAGCTGACTCTGTTCATGCTTAGGCAAATTTCTTTGCACGAACTACCATCAGGGCGCTGACAATACTAAAGAGCGAGGCAACACTCAGAACCTGGATGCGCCAGGAGGGTATTGAGAGCTATGATGAGTTTCACAGGTGGCTGGAGGAGGAGAAGGCGTACCTTGTTGGCCTTAAGAACAACCCGCAAACGAACACCGAGACGCTGGAGATGGAGTACGTCCAAAAACTGGTGAATCTAAGCGCCAGCCAGTATGTGATTCGTCCACTGGAAGATACAGTTCTAAAGGAGCATTAAAGGGCCAAGTACAGTGTCCTTGTGGCAGAGGCGAGGCACGCCAGAGGCGACGACGGGTCATATGCACCGGGAGTGGGGAAGGCGGAGATTGCCCGTCGTCATGGAAAGGATAAGCTCGATCGCGACTCTGAAGCCGTGGAGGACCTTGAAGTCCGCCTCGACATTGTGGAGCGGTGGACCACGGCCTCGCCGCAATGGGCATCGACGGTGGCCGAGGTCAAAAAGCGCAAGTACCGGTTGGCTCTCGGGGCGCTGGAACTTCTGATTGTAGAGCGAATCTTTGAGCTCACTAAGATGAACCAGTCGCAAACGGGTGAGTGAATCTAATTCGATTGTGGGGCGAGAGCTAAGGTACTTTGTAGGATATAAGATGCGCAAACATATTGCGAAGGCCTTGCAGGCTAGATCCAAGGCTGTAAAAAGCGCAATTGACAACTACAACTCTGCGGCCCGGGCGCTCGACCCTCCTATGCCTATGCTGGGCTGGGAGCAGGTTGTAGAGTACGCGTTTTTGGCCGACTTCGACATGCTCCGTGATACGAACGTGGAAATCCAGTCCCGGCCGTGGACGCTGATACGGGTCGGATCTGCCGACCCCTCGTCAGGTCGCTTTTTGCGATTTATCACTTAACCAGTACAACTGCTAGTACTTCGGTACTAGTACTGAGTACTTGGTACTTGAACCCTGTCCGGTGACATACAGTTAGAGTCAGAGCGGAGCTCCGAGCTGCTGATTGTGTATTGACCATGCCGGAGAAGCCGTATCATGTTTAGACAAGTACTTATGCTCTGGGTCCTACTAAACGGGGACTGTCATATTGCTTGCTAAGACCTCTGTGCGGTCATTAGTGAAGTACGAGTTCTTCCCAGGACTTGGACTACACTACGAAAGCTAGATACCATACCCAGGAGAATACCCACAAAAGCCTTGACAACTTTGGAGACCATGACTATACCCAAGGGACTGGATGGCCACAGTCCACTAGACAGGCATGAACCAAGTAGTAGGGTTCAAGGCCGCGACGCGCGGAGAAGTCCTTCAGAGTACTCTAGGAGTACTTGGGAACTATAGAGAGCAATAGACGCATGGATTGCTAGGAATGACAGTGATCGGCATAGTACTTGGCACGTCAACGAGACATGTGACCAGTACGACGCGATCTGAGAAGTCAAACAAGGACAAAGGTTGTTCGACGAGAAGTCCACAGTACCTGTAGGAATGCCGAGAAGACCTCTGGAGAGGTCTGGCCCACCCGAACTGAGTCGGACGGAGTCGAAACCAGTAGGCTAGGAGATTAGCAGACGAACCAACCCCGGAACATCGGTCAAAGCGGTCGCCCGCTGCGGCAGCAGTTCTAGTGGAGCGGCAAAGCACGCCATCGGGCTTTACAAACCAAGCCGAAGTGCGGCATCCTCTACAAGTACTTGGCAAGTACTCGGGAGCACTAGACAGTGCTCTTGGCCTGGCCTAGAGTTTGCAAATATACCACAACGGGTCTCTGGAGTTCTCACGGCGCGAGGATCCGGACCAGACCGGCTCTCAACAGCCAATCATAGACTTTCCCGGGATCCGGACTTGTTTCATCTTATCTGTTTCACTCTGTCATCGTCGTCATTTCTATCTGTCATGTATTTCCCGGAAAACCTATAAAATAGCAAGTAGTAGCCGCAGTACAGTAGTTCATCCTTGCCCCCCAGATCGTGCCCACAGACTGCCTGCAGTCCAAAGTACTATCCCACGGCGTTGGTGTCCTCTGTAACTGAGCGGAGATTGTTTGTCAATAAAACATTATCTGTTGGTTCCATTAAGAACTTGACCTTGAGAGGTTGTTTCGCTTGAGGACTTGTGATCAGTAGTAAACTACTCAACTCACTTGTGAGACCCCGTAAATCCTTTGTCTATAGTGTCAAAGGTCGCACAGACAGTTCCCCGCTTTAGAAAGGGCTGTTGTGTAGGACTATTGATACAAGACCCCGTTTAGCAGGCTTGTTGTAGTCAGCTCGTCGCAGACAGTTCCCCGTATAGAAAGGGCTGTTGTGATAGAGGGCCAGCATTGATACAAGACCCCGTATAGCAGGCTTGTTGTGCTCTGCCAGACCTCTAGGAACTCGTTGGATCTCTTAGAACACTACCATCTTTCACCCACCCCGTATACCGTTCCCCCGGTATCTGTGGAGAGAGTTCTAGTTTAGTTGTTCCACAACTACTGGAAGCACTTGGGAGTGCTCTAGAGAAGTCGCATTCGTGTGCAGGCCTTGTCCCAGACCGTTGATCGCGAGATTACATCTTACCTGTATATCTCAGGGTGACCCGAACTCATTGTTGGTACCGAGTATTGGTTGTGTGTTGTGTGTGTGTTGGTTGAGTTAGTTGTGGTGTGTTCACGCGCACTAGTACTAGTCTTAGTCTTCGGCAGCCCATACTCAGGTGCACCGTTTCATCTGGAGCCCACCGCGAGGGTCCATTTGTTATTTCGCGAGTTGAGACAAAAGCCGATCACTTTGTGATTGCAAAAGAGTTCTTTCAAAGAACCAGTTGGTTGGAGTTCTTCTACCTAGAAAACTTCATAGAGACCCCTTTCGTTGACAACCTGTCTTTTGGGCCAAAACCCAGACCTCAGACCGTTGACAAAAAGGCCCCAAAGCCGAGAACTTCTGATACGACGGAGTTCAACGTCCCAGGACCTAAAACCCGGAAAACGCAGAATTCGCAGAGTGCTGGTTACAGTGCTTTGAATCTTGCAGGACCTTCGAGACGCAGTACTACTACTTTCAGTGGTCGTGAGCAATCACAAGCCAGAGATCGTACTAGCACAAACTCCGAGTCCCAGACCCGTAGAGACCTTCCGGTTCACGGTGACAATAGTGTGACACCTCGTTCCACGAGCCCACCCGTTGTTCAAACACCACCTACGAGTCCCAGAGCTCTTGAAGAACTCCCGAGTACTTCAGGACAACCGCAGGCTAGCACTTCGAACTCGCAAGCCTTTAACAACCCGTCTATTCGAAACCCGATTACTACTGTTCAACCACAGTTAAATATGGTTATGGATAAGACGAAGTTGCCGGTTAATTTCGGCAGAAATGCCCTGTCTTTTGATGGAAAACAGCCGGAAGAACTAGAGAAGTTCCTCGAGACCGTTGAGGACATCTTTGGTGCTGCGCAAGCTACTTCCGATGAAGATAAAAAGCATATCGCTTTGCGGTACTGCACAGCCGAGACAAAACGAGAATGGGATGCATTTGAGACCAGCATGGATGGCTCGACTTGGGAGGAGTTCAAAAGCCAAATAATTGCGAACTACCCCGAGTGCAGAGAAAACCGTGAAGGCTCATTTGCGCTCCTGGAAAGATTGTGCAAGAAGCACCGACGGGATCCCGTTGGGGACGATCAGTCCTTGTACATGAGATTCCAACGGCAGTTCAGGGCAGAAGCACTTAAACTACTTCACCCGAACAATCGTATCTCGAACAGAGAACTTGTAACAAAGTTCTTTGATTGTTGTGACCCAGAGCTTGTGAACCAAGTTAGAAGTCGTTTGCGGATAACTTCCACGGCGGACCTTCCTTCGCGTGTCGCGTTGAAGGAGGCGACTGCTGCAGACAAAGCCGGCACGGCAACAGCTTCTCAAAAAGAGCTGATTTCCCGCCTGACTAGTTGGAAGAGTAATCGGGACGACAAGTTCTACTGGACAGATGTTCTAGAGATCTCACACGAAATTGTCAAGGAAGAGGCCGTGTCTTTTTACAACACGGAACGGGCCGAGGCGAAAGCCCGTAAGAGCCAGAAACCTGCAGTGCTTTTACAGTCGCAGGAAGAGAGAACTAAGCCTAGACTCGAGGAGTCTTTTAAGGATCAGTTGGAGTCCGCAATCGCGACAGCGATGGACAAAGTTGAAGTCAAAAATCATCAGAAGTGGATGGAACATCAGACTGTCTTGGACGAACTCCGAGCTGGGAGATCTCAGACTCCGGAGCCAGTCGCAAAGACATGGGATAGTCCTAGTCGTCCTACTTCCGGTGGTATGCGACCTCCTACCAACCGAGACTGCTTCTACTGTGGTGTCTACGGGCATTTCATCGGCGACTGCCAAAAGCGTCATTCGGACATTGACAATGGCATAATAAAAGTCGTTGAAGGGAGGACCACGTTCTTTGATGGTAGACCTATTCCTAGGGAACCTAAGAACAAGACCCAGCAGCAGAAGGCAATCGAGTACAAGAGTAGGCAAAGTGTCAATAAGACCTTCCTGGCGTACGACTTGACCGAGCAGTTCTACATCGGCGAAGAAAATACCCCTGCCTATGACTCCTTGGCAGATGAGATGCGCACATTGCGGGCAGAGAAGACTCTCTTGCGAGAGGCGTTACTACAGAACCAAATGGGAGGAAGTCAAAGTACTTCCATGGTTTCGAGTAATGCTCAGGCCTCGAGAGGTCAGCCGGAGAT